>KK119583.1:174589-201392 GCA_000611955.2 Stegodyphus mimosarum
AGATCTTAATTCGAATTCGCTGAAGATAAAACGATGAGAAAACAACGCTCTTGGACAAGCTCTCGCCCTGATAATAGACCACAACTCTACAGCGGACGGCCCCGAGAGAGAGGGGGGGCGCCGGACTTTTATCTCTCCTCAAAACGTTCGAAAATTTCACAATATCTCCGCCTCTGTTTGCGACCATTTTTAAAACTCCTTGACGCTGAAAATGTGGATCGCCTCTATATTCACTATTGGTTAAAAAAATCCATAAAATTAAAATTGACGTATACTACACAAAACAGTAACTCTTTCTGAACAGTAGAACGAGAGCAATAAATACTAACCAAACTTCTAAGAAAAATCAGTTCCCTCGTTGCACAGTGAAAAGCCCCTAATTCCCAAGCAAAAGCAAGAAATGTTTACATCGTAAATTGGTTTAAGTTGCGACACCAGAAGGTAATAAACAAATCACAAGTTCTCTTCTGCAGACAAAACGAAAATACATTCATCCCGTAATTCTATCAAAAATCGCCGCCGCTAGAGCTGTTCACGTTAAAACCAGCACAGCACATGTTCGCCCCCGCAAGATAAGGGGACGAAAAAATGCAGCTGGCCGCCGTCGCTTGACCCCAAAATTCTGGGTTCGTGAGAACGGAGAAACCCGCCTAGCTATATCAAGACATTCTGCTATCTTAAAAGAACTTTAATCAAATCAAATAAAAGAATTTAAACAATAGTATTAATTTCAAAATCAAATCTCACACATGAATATTAAATTTTTCACTGTTCACTGTAAATTAATAAGATCATTAAACACTGAAAAATAATACTTAAGAAATCTACACAATATCATCTAATAAAACTAACTTTACTAGATGAAATAAAGTAATAATGTTATTACACATTTAAAAAAAGCTGAAACCTGATAGACGTCCGGAGCAGTGTTGCCAGAAATGTTTAAACTAAAGTAGCAAAAGAAGACTAAAAAAGGTCACAAAAAGCCGTAAATGACGTCAGAGATCACGTGATTCTTGTGACTTCATAATTATGCATATTCACATGATCTCTGACGTCATCACAAACTTACTGTCTATTTTTTCCGTAAGTTTGTGGACTGTATTCGCTACTTCCCCGTTTTTTTTACGTATCTTAGCTTTAATGAAAATTTTAAAACTGTATTGCTGATTTTCAATTGTTTCAATATCGATTTCTTTTTAATTCATTCTCATTTAATTTAGGTTCCATTTTTAAATGAACTTGTGCATATCCATTCTTAAGAGATTCCTCACTTTAGATTTTTAGCGCGTTTGTTGTAAATTTTTTTACTTGGCCAGTTGACCGAACCCTGGTATTGACGAATTATGATGTACTGCGATTTAGCCCGGACTTCACCGAAGAGTCCGTTAGGCATTTCGGAGAAAGAGCATACAGAATCAACTGTGCCTTTGACGTAATTCGAACCACCAATTTTTCAACTTCTAGCCGGACATCCCGTCCACTTTTTCCCGACATTACGCACAAGAGAATGCCATAGTTCCTTACATCCTTAAAAATTTGCTACTTTAAGTTTATTTGAGTTGAATGTCTCTGGAGTTGCTTGTAGGATTTGCTGTTAAGCAGTTATTAAGAACTGTGCCTTTAACTTCTTTCTCAGTCCTCAACAGAATGCATATTAGTTATTATGAACTTAAGCTGAGGGTTTGAAATTTTAAAGCTTCTGGCAGTCTCGCATTGCAGTTACGTACTATCGCCAGCTCTACCGTAGTGATTCCTCCAAAGAAGGACAACACCAAAAGAATGTCCCCAACATCAAAGGAAGTCGGCGAGAACCACGGACCGATCAAGAAACGGAAAAGTGAAGAAGATGTTAGCAGATACCAGTCCAAGAGACGTACGAATCAACATAGTAGTGACTTTCCTCACTTGGAGTGAATTCATTGAAAAGAGGATGTTTGACTTCTGTGAAAATACAAATTAAAATTTACTTTATCTCATAAAGTATCAGTTTATTTTATATATTTGTACAAAGTGGCTAATATACTTTTATTTTCTCTGAAGGAAAGATAGCTAAGTTAAATTCAGCGAAGACGCATTTTTTAATCTATTCATTTACTTTTAAGAATGCTATGTTTGAATGTTAAACATGATTATGTTACTGTAGTCCAAAAGACTAAATTTTGGTGTACATGTATAACCAAACAATAGAAAATGTTGCTCAATTCTATGTAAAATTAATCTTTTGATCTGTTGTATGTTAAATGGAGTTTAATATCTTGAATGCACGAATACGTAAGTTAAAAACTAATCTATTGTAAAAGCAAAAGGATTTTTTGATAGTGTGTATTGTAAATGAAAAGTAAACTGGTATATGGCAATGAGTTGATTTAAAGTTAAGCTTCAAGTCAACACTTATAAGGGTGAAAAAAATGGTTTCATAGAGAAAGGGTGTGAGAGACTTTTCTTGTACTTGCATATAAGGTAGCTTTAATATTCTATGCTATCCTTTTTTTCTGAAATACTTGGAACAAAATCAGTAATAGATCCGAAAAATATTAAATGGAATATTGTAGAATATGAAAGTGAAATTTAAATGAAATTTCGGAAGACCTGGCACATGCTTTTACATTTTAGAACTTAAAATCTTATCCAAAATCATTAAGATATTCTTCTGAGTTTTAATTAAATTCTGGTGCGACAGACTGTAGGATTTCAATTTCAACCAACCAGTAATTATCAGTTGAACCTTTAACTTTTTCTTTTCTTAACCCTCATCAGTAAGCGGATTAGTTGTTGTGTACTTAAGCTGAAAAATGAATGTTTTAAAGTTACAGCTTCCGGCAGGCTTGCATTGTAGTAACGTACTGTTGCTAGCTGTGCAAAAGTTTTATTTTGACTTTAACATCTTTCTAGCCGAAGTCTAAAATACGCGCTTTTAATTATACTTAGCCAGCTTGATCTATTTTGTGTTTTTAGACTAAAGTGATACGTTGCTTCTAGTACAGTAGGGTCTGCTAGACATTGACACAAGCTTCAAGATACAGGTGACGGAAGACGGGGACGTCTGGTATTTAACAGTGGTAAACAAGCATATGTCCCACGCCTTTCCCTATCCAGAAGCAGCAACTCCCTGGAGCCCCATAGGGCTGCATGGAACAGAACGCAGCATGCTTAGTATTTAGAAGGGGAGATCCGAAAGAGTTTTACAAATTTCATGTAAATCTAATATTATTTTTTGGTGCGTTATAAAATATTTATTGTTTTGATACTGTGCATCTGTGTATAGTTATATATCAAATAGAACATAAAACTAGGAATAGATTTATAAATGTCAGTTTTATAAATTTAAGCATTTTCTATGTAGCTAATGAAAAGTACTTCTAGATTCATAATTTTTCTTTTTAACAAGCTTCATTTCTTTTTAAATTAACGACGCGTACAAGACCTATAATTTCGTTAATTACGTATGTTCGAAAGTTAAATTCACTAAAAACCAAAGACTGATCACATATCAAAGCTAAAAGACTTCGCAAAGTGTACCTCATTTGCAAACTTTCTCATAAATTAAGAAAAAATAAATTTTCATATTGTGGTTTATCAAGAAAATTAGCTTTACAGCTTTTAATAATGTGATGCAAATGATAAGCTAGTGAAAATACCACGCAGAACATAAAATATACACGCAAAATTAAGAAAAAAACTAGTCCTTATTTACAAATCAATAAATAAAATAAATTAAAGGATTAAAATTAGAGGATCAAAGATAAGAAAGTAGGTAATTTATTAAGCAAATCGTACTTCGTTATTTTCCTGGGGAGATGTTTTTGTGAGTCTAATCTAAGGAAAATTACCTTGAACTAAAATTATAAAGAAGAAAATTAGAGGATTGTAGAAATAACAAAAACCGCGTTTAAATTTTCATTAAGTTCAAAAGATTCTCATTCACAAGATGTTCAACAGAGGTGGAAGCTATTTCACTTAATTGCTAATTAAATATTTAATTTTTATATCAACGGTGTTTGAGGCCTAGAAGTTCAAAAGACATTTTCACAAGAAGTTATGAAAACATTGGATATAAAATTGTCAAATAGTTCTCTTGACTGCTATAAATAACTGTTTATGGCCCCGAGTTTTCAGATATCTATGCAGCTCCTTTGCTCGAAATTTCAAAATGAAATTTTGCAGCATCTTCTCTCGTTATTAAAATAGAAGTTAATTCGCACTGAAAAACGATTCACTAAAACATCTGTTGTGCCAATGCACTTCTAAAAATTATTTTTATTTTTTATTTTACAGTGCTATGAAATTTATCTAAGAAAAAAATTGCATTCATCCTAATTACATTTATTTTTAAAATAATTTATATGTTGTGAGTACATATTTACTCGTTTTTGAGCTGATAAATAAGATTAATATACTAAACTGTTATGATTCTCTTAATAAACATTAAATTTGAAAAAACGCACTGTGGTTGGAAAATTCATATTAAATTATTAAATATTAATATTTAAATTTAGCACAATAGCATGCTTCGTATTTATTCATTTAGTGATTCACAAGCAAGAGCAAAAATTTTATTCTTTATTCAAATTTTTATTTATGAAAAGTGCAAGTTTTGCAATATTTTCTGCAAATATTGATCGGCTTTTGTCACCGAATTACAGTCTTTGGACTTCCATTTTGTCTGACAATATTTACCAAAAGCAGCCTGACACTTTGCTAGTAATTCATTTCTTTGGAATATTGAATTCGTCACTGAGACTTTTGCCTAGAGCACACTACAACGGCGGACCAAATTGCACGCACGAGAACAGGAAATTCCTTTACTGTTGCGAAGAAAACATAGCCTTCACACGGAAAACGCGCCTGCTACAATATTTAAATCGTTATTTTGTAGCCTGTGGACGAAAAATTCCGCTCTCTGTGCGCAACAACAAAGAGTATGGAAGGCTGGATAAACGACATAATTCCAACATAGGTTGTTGAGTTATATACGCGTACAAGAATATAGAATATATGCAAATATCAGAATAATAACTTACTGAAATATTTCAATAATATCTATAAGAACACGGTTTATACAAATTTAAAAAAGGGGCGCTTCAAAGAAAAGGTCTTATATTAGTCATTGAAAAATAAGTACAATTATGAAATACAATAAATGTTAAGCAGCGGGAAAGATGATGCAATGCATCTCATAGTAAAGAGTTGTAAGAATTATATTGTGTGAAAGCCTAAAAATTGCTTGTAATATTGTTGATATATACAACTACTTTAAGAGCTTTCTTTGAGTATTTTACATTTTCTATTACTACAGTTCTCCACGTCTGAAGACTTCTTTCGGAAGGTTTTTTAAGGTGCATGCTCTTCGAGAAATACCTGCTATTTCAGAGATACATGTTAGTATGAAACTATGTAGCTAATATCTCAAGATTGCCTACTTTACTACGAGAGCACCGATACTAGTCCCTAAGGCAGAACATACACTGCTCGACATTGTAAATGCAACACCAAGAAGGAGTGGTCAGAAAATGATGAAATTGGGAAAAAGACAGAGACATCAAGCAGCAATAAGTGATCTTTATTTCAAAATGAGAGTCGGAATACAGAGCGAGAACGACGTCGGCACAGTAGGATAAGTGACAGGTGACGGAGACTCCTGATGTCTAACAAAGGTAAGCAGGTATATGTCCCACGCCCTCCACTATCTTGAAC
This sequence comes from Stegodyphus mimosarum, assembly GCA_000611955.2. NCBI lineage: Eukaryota > Metazoa > Arthropoda > Arachnida > Araneae > Eresidae > Stegodyphus > Stegodyphus mimosarum. The sequence goes on from KK119583.1 coordinate 180,287, forward strand.
CGGCAGCTATCGAGTCCCAGGAGGCTTGCTTCGGGAATGCATTTGCTTCTCTGTGAAGTTGCATGAACGAACACGGACCTGGATGATGTTTCATGAATACATAAGCTGCGTGAATATATAAGCTGTTAAAATATATTAGCTGTAGAATGCGTTGGTGAGGCTCTTGGGCGCACGTTGACATAATTCTTAGATTATCGACATATACTAATAATAATACATATATATAAAATAAATAATAATAAAATATCAAATGCTGATATTAATATTAATAATAGTCATACTGATACTAATAATAATAACAATAGTAATAATAGTAATACTTCTTGACAGCGATGCAGGAAGAAACACGTCTAGGCATAGAGTCAATAAGAGTGCGGATGGTGTCCTGAGGGATGGCTCTCTATTCCCTTTCAATCATTTGCCACAGTTTGTCTTCTGAACGAGGCAGGGGCAGAGTCTGCAAACAGCGTCCGATCACATTCCACACATGTTCGATTGGTGACAGGTTAGGAGAGTGCGGTGGCCAGGGAAGCATCTACATACCTTGCAGAGCATGTTGGCAAATACGAGCACTGTGTGGTCGGGCGTTATTTTGCTGAAAAAATTGCATTAGGCAGCCCCTGAAGGTAGGGGATTACCACCGGCCGCAGTACATTATCCAAGTGTCGTTGGGCCGTCATAGGGCCCTGAATACGAACTAGAGGTGACCTGGAAGAGTACGCAGTAGCACCGTAAACCATTATGCCATGTTGTCGCGCGGTAGGGCGTTCCACAGTTACTACCGGATAAGATCTTTCTCTACGTCGACGGTACACACGTATGCGGCGACTGTCACTGGATAAACAGAAGCGTGACTCATCTGAGAACACGACGTTTTGCCATTCTTTCATCCACATCGCTCCAGTCCGGCACCATTCTAAACGTTGGCGTCTATGCTGTGGGGTAATGACAGTCTTCTTAACGGACGCCGTGAGTGCAGGCCACGTTCAACCAATCGACAGGAAATGGTTCTCGTCGACGCGGGAACATCCAGGGTATCTTGCACATGCTGAAGAATCGTGGTACAAGTGACTTGCGGGACCGCCACAACTTGTCGGTGGATGCGTCGATCTATGCTTGCTGACGTCACTCTGGCTGCACCTGTACTCTTCCTTCTTCCCACATTCCCTTGTTCCAGCCATGTTCGCCATAGCCGATGCACCGTGCTGGCAGCCATGTGGGTATCAGTTTCGATTTTAAATAAAGACCAACCCGCCCTTCTCAGTCCGATCACCATACCCCTCGTAAAATCGTCTATCTGCTGGAAGTGCCTTTGTTGACGGATGCATGGCATTCTTTCCTGTTACACGTATCCTCCGGGATAAAAACCAACTTTCTTCGATAATTCGTCTGGCAGAAATAACGACACGAATATTTCCCATTCTGCACGTTCCTTCCCTTATAGCTTACTTCAAGTGCGTCGAAGAGCTGCGCATTTGATATCATTCGCATAACTCAGTGATGTGCGTCTACTCTAAAATTTGCATAAATTTCTGACCACTCCTTCTTGGTGTTGCATTTTCAATGTTGAGCAGTGTATATAGATATGCCAATATAGGGACGTGATGAGTGTGGACCTAGGTCAGTATTGAACTTAAGGCTGTCGAAATAGCGGAAAATAGTCATGAGTGATGCGGCTTGTTGCCTCTTTATCCCATTCCTTTTGCAACATATTATTCGCAGTTAATCTTCTTGTATCTTTATTTGGAGACCCCCAGACATTCCGTTTCACATTAGGGTCTCCTCCAGCTTTATTTGTACAGCATTCTCTCATTATTGGATGCTATAAGGAAAGAAATATTTTTGTATTTCCATATGTCGATGGAGAGTAGAAGGAGGTGAGCATTGTCGTTGCTGAATGATATTTTGTTGTTGTATTTTGTAATTCGGTCTTCTAGAGTTATTTATACTGAATAATGAGAGGTCTTTGAGAAGAAACGAATCAATTGTCCTTAGCATTTATCCAAGATTTGCCACTTCGGGAAGGAATGGTACTAGAAGTTATTTCAGACTGCCCTTAGGCAGATGGGTTTCTTGCATGCGAGAAACTGTAGTTTCATTTTCTGCCACTAAATTGCAAGGCTAGTATTATGATCGCTCTGCCTATTTGGAGAAAGACTTGTGTCATCCTTATTGACGAACCTCGCTGATTAGCCTCTATTGCTGCGCATTATTCCGAAGCAGTTTTTATGGTATTTTTTGTATGTTGCAGAGAATTTCATGTTCGCTCAGTGGTCACTGCTATATAAGCTACTCCTCTCTGCCCAATATGTTTAATTCAGTTTATACATTTTATGTAGGCAAAGGTACTGTCTAAAACATTTACCTGGAGCAGGGACATATATTCGAACGTTCACTACTTGCATCTCAAGAAATTCCAGTAAACTATGAAGATTTAAAGTTTACTCAACTAGCGTAGCAAGCGTATGACCCGTCGATGTTTTCGCCTCTTTCCGGTTAAAATAGGCTGATTGGCCTTCAACATGCGTGAAACATTGTTCGCATAGCCCACGGGAAAAGGCTGATAAAAAATGTTCATCTGTACAGAGTTAGCAGCAGACTGGTTTATTGCATTGGTCCCAGTGGTGCGTTCGTGTTTGGTAGTTGTGACATCACATTAAATTGGTATGTTTCTTATCAAGGCATGAGCTTAAACATGCTAATATTCTGCTTGGAACTTCCAGAAGACTGCACGTGATGCCTGAGATTAGATACACAACCAGTTAGTCGAGTATCGTAATGATATTCCTGGAAGAACACGCGTTTCTCTACAGTTTGGCAGAGCGGTAAGATCTTTCTTCAGCTCATCTATTACCTTTTTCCCTGGAGAATGTGTGGGAATCTCTTTATTTTTATTAATAGTCATTTTAATTTGCAAATTTCTGAATTCTCTTATTTCCCTTCGCGTTTACTCGCTTGGATGTAAATGAATTAGAGTGAACGACAGGATTTAACCTGTTGGAGCGAAGAGGTTAGACAGAGCATGATTTCGTTATTGTGAGCTCACGTTTGCTAGTTTCAACCAGCTGTTAATCTTAACAGCGGTTTCTTGTTGTCGAGTTAGTATCCTACTGGTGTAGGTTTAAGTCAACCTGTATGTTTACATTGAACTGTGTAGTCTCGCACTACTCTTTAAATTTATTGTTATATTATCTAAGTTCTCAACAAAAGGCCGGTGTTTTATGCAAGCACGTAAGTTCGTGCCAAGTGTAAATTATTTTGTATTCAATAATAGGTCTTTTACACGCTTTCCTGCTTGTGTTTATCTTCAGCTTGTGCCAGAATATGCAAGGAACGACAGTTAGGTAGATCTAGTCACATTTTATAACTAAGCTTACTAGATCCTACATATGAAGACAATACCTCTGGTTTTCTTGCGTTTAGAATTAGGAATATGGAATATGAAATATGGAAGCATGAAGCAACAGAGTGTTCTTCTGAGTCCATTGAAGAGTTGCTATGTCCTCTTTCTTTCCGCAGCTAATCAGAATTTGTTAGAGCGGGTGATTTGGATATTTTTGAATGGACCTTAGAAGACAACGGAGTACTATTTCAGCTTCAGCTAAAACTTTGCCTGAACCCTTGAGTGATGAGAGACATACATTGAGGACTAATCTGGGACGTAAATGACATCAACGAGAGATGTGCGTGTAAATAAACGATGAGAAATGTGTCTGGCCTAAAATTTCTGTACCAAAAATGGCTTTCAGAGAGTTATGCACTCTAATAACTGCAAAAAGAAATAACACCAAAGGAGAGAAGATGTAATGTTGTGACTGTTACCTAAGAAAGTGTTAAAAACATCGAAGAAAAATAAACCGACAGTCCTATTTTTTAAGCAACACAATTATATGCGCAATGAAACAAAAGTACCAAACACTACGGAACTACACATAACTAAATTATGCACAAAATACTAGATACAAACTTACTAATATTATTCTAGGAGACAATGAAACATTAATAATAACCACAATATTATATTAAGAGTTAAAAGACTTTTAATCAATCATTTTTTATGCAGGAAACATAAAAAATGCACAGTGCCTTAGTCGGGATTTGGGCATAAGGAGAAAATACCTTGCATACTCCTTTCTTGAAGGTTGACTGCGATGGAGGGAACAAAATCTTCAAATCCTGACGGTGATGAATAACCTCCGTCATGTTTTAGTTCGGCCGCCATTGTAGTTTTTTTATAAATTTAGAAATTATTTTGAAGCCAGATAATAGGAAAAATAAAGTAAATTCGCTGAGTTTCGAAGTTCAGACCTTTCTTCGTAGCCATACATGCTTTCCAATTAACATAAGGAGAAAGAAAATACCTTTCAATTTAAGTACAATACTTTTTAAATAAAATAAAACCAAACCGAAAAACATGCAATGTGCGTAAATAAAAAAAGTATAGAGTACGGAATAAAACATATAGAAAAAGTCTATATTTTTTATGACACCCCTATATTTTAAAGTCTTCTACTCAACATTTGTTTTGAGAATGATGATGGACTTATATAATTTTATATCTGTCAGTTAATACAATAAAATACTTGAATGCGAGGTTAGATACGTTTGAAGAAACACACCAGTTTTAACTAACATTTATTTTAAGTAAAGGCCTCATGCAGTAGAGAAATCGCAATTATATAAAATTAATTCTGAAGCACAAGCTGAATTTTCAGGTATTTAAATACAAGAATCGGATAGATGCATATTTTTTAAAGGAAATCTGCACGCTTGAGTTCTACTTGCAACTTATCCTGAATTGTGTTTAATTAAAGAACTGAAGATTAAGAGTTTGTTTCACACAGAGCCACTTTCGAAGCCCGCCGAATGAATCTTTGTTTGCCAGTTGGAACAACGGGAGGGATTCGTATGCAGTGAAATTTCAGGTAAAATACTTGAATAAATTAGCAACTTCTAACCGTTATTGTCAACGAAAAGTAATGAAAAGCTAAGACCCACTGTAAACATTGTTATGTTGAAAATTAATGAACTATTCATTGGACCGGAAAACGCTTATAATTCGGCGAAAGAAGCAATATTTAAGATAAAAGGTAATTAGACAGGTAATCCACAATTCCAACAATCTAAGTAAGAGTTTCGACGATTCACGTCTATACTCCGACCAAAGAATATATGCCACGATACTGATCAGAGGATCTTTCACCACTCTTCTTGCTAGCAGAACCCCCTTGAAATGACTTTATCCTGGACAGTACTTTAAGTGTCCACAAGTTGCAAAGTCACTGTACACTTGTAAGGTTTCCCTTAGTTCAAATGACCAATAAATCAAATTTTTGTTATCTTTTCTGAACTCCTGAACTTCCCTTTGCATTTCCTAACCAGGATGCAAGTTTAAAGTTAAGTAAAGTGAGTATTTAAACGGATGAATATTGGAGATTATTCAGAGCGTGTTTTCGCTAACCAGTGCACTTTACGAGTCTAGCCTTGCTGTTACGCCTTTTTCGCCATTTAAATAAGTATCATCCCGGCTAGGCTGTTGAGTCAAATAAGTTAGCCTTAACTTAAAGTGTTAGTTAGTCTTCGTATTTGAATGTATTGTGTAACGATTCCTTAATTTCACCGCAAGTTGTCAGTGTTATTGTAAGCACGAAGTATGCACGAAGTCTTTACGCCTGTGCGAGAAGTTTTCAGGTTTCTTAGCAGAATCGAGCAGAGTTTATGCAAGCAAAGAGAACACGATCCTACACACTTAAATAGCCATACTTTCTTTTTAGGATACGAATCCGGGTCCAAGGCAATGGTAGCCGGCTGTAATAGAGGGGTGATAACAGAAGAAATTTCTTGCAAAATAAAATAATTAGCACTTTAAGACCAGCCGTTACAGATATTATAATTTATTTATACTTCGTAATATGTACTTAACTTCCACTGCACTATGCAAATCACTCTACAAAGTGAAATGAAAGCTTCCTTCAAAACCACTGCCTGCGGCAATAAATTTTGTTTGCTTTGCAGAAATGAATATTTTTTCAAGCAAAGCTTTCGGTCTTCCGTGAGATAATAGAGAATGTCCATAATCTCACCAACGACGAGGGCAACCCTTGGCTCTTATGACAATAAAATTCGTGGACCTGATCTGATGGTAATGCCAAACAAATGAGTATTATATAAAGCTCTACCTAGGTCTCTTTATGTTACTTGTATTTCAGGTTTAATTTAGGTAAGGCTGCAAGGTATTAAGAAAAGACTTTAATTTAATTTTGTCATTTTCTTGAATAAAACAAAATGTCATTAGTAACTGTACATTTTTTAAGCGTATTTGAAGTCATCGTAAGCATTTGTGAAACCACAAGCAATAATGAGAACTAAACTCCTGTTTTTACATTTTAATCACCATCTATTCCAAATAGAACTTGAGTGATAAAGTTATGAAAGAAAAAATTATTTGAAATTTGGAATTTAAGAAGACTTGATTTCATAGTTAACGCAACGTTTTACAAATCACACTTGTGTTAAACGTTATAAAAACTAACATAACTTTGATGAGTTACTAAACTTGATATGGTTCACTAATTCTCTAATAAAACATCTCATTACAAAAAATATTTTAAAATTCACTGCACTTTAAACTGGATATTTAAATACTCCCTTTTTTTGCAATTCTTAGATACATGCAATCTTTTTTTCTCTTATGATATGCAATTACAAACTCACCATCTTCACTTAGAAAAACTACACTTAAAAAGGAATTACTGATATAAATTTGATATTCTCTTATATTCACCTATTGAATTTTCAGGTAGGACTAAAATCCAGGGTCTCACACTCAGCACAGGAGAAAGTTCTGTGCTTCTCTTCCCAACATCTTATCAGGGGTTAACAAAACTCATGTCATTAGTAACTGCATCTAAAAGTTTCGAAGTATTCAAGAGCAGAGTCTAAATGTTTATTTGGTTTTAAAAGAGGTAAAACGTCCTATATATAACAAGAAACATTTCAAGGAAACTCATAAGTGTTTGGCATTCTAAATTAACATATTTGTCTACAAACTATTTTTCTTCAATTAGAAAACTAAGTATTTACTTTTAATATTCAATTTTTATTTTCTCATTACAATAATCAATTTTGAATAGAAATAAATGAAATCAAAAATTGCTTGAATAACCCTTATTATAACGTTAAAAATTTTTCGTTCGAACGTAGAATGGTGCAATAATATAAAACAATCATATCAGCAATTTTTCTTTATATTCTTAGCTAGTACACCCATTTCATTGCAAACCACACAAACTGGCAGCGAATGGTGCCGAAACGTGCATATGAGGTACGATATATAGCTGGTACGATATATAGCTTTTAGATTTTAACATATAACTAATACGAAGCGCAGTATACAGATATTCCAACCAACTTTACACCATTTAATCAATTCTAGCTACAGTCTGAGTTAACAGGTACATTAGATATAATATAAATAATTGTCTGTGAAACCTGGAATAATGCATATTCCTAAACATATTTGCTGATCCTCAAGGTATGTAGTCGGTGCAATTAAGTCAGCAATTTGTTTGCCTTTTCCTCTGTTCCTAGAGCACGTAGTTGTTCTGTGATACAACATCGCAGGAGCAATAAGTCACAAAATGTAATTACTTGTTTTGTAATTATTATTTTAACTCTTAGCTAATCCAACATCGTTGGAAATTGTCTTGGAATTGTTATGCTGGCAATGCAATTATAAAAATAAACTATTGATTGTTGAAAAATGTCGTAATTGACTAATACTTGCTTAATATTATAATTATGTTTCAAATTTATCGAGCCAAAGATCCATTGCTCATTTTTGATGACTCATGCTTTCAAAATAAACTAATGACTCTATAAGCTGAAGAGAAAATTATCTAATTTTTCTAAAGGTTTTTACATTTTTCAACGTCACACAGTAAACAGATATTTCTGCAGGAAATCATATCTGACAAAATTTATGATGCCATGCCTGAATTCCATACGCCATACCTGAGTCTTGATTTCACTAACGATGAATAAATTTGCCATTGCAGACTCTTTCAAGGTTCAAGGTTTCTTAACAAACTTTCTATCAGTTGGAATATAATATTTTTCAGGAACAGGCCTTCGTACAAGAGATTTGTCTTAGCTATACCTGTTTTATGCCAATAATCGTCGTAATCAGAAAGTATAAATTGATAGATAAGAACAATTGGAATAATTTTGTTGCAACGTTTCTGTGATTATAGAGTAATATTAGTCTGAGATGAATGGCCATTTCCTTCTGAATGCCATAGTAAAAAATATTTTCAGATCCTAAATAATGATTAGAAAATGGCTTTCTATTTAAATCTGATGCACAAAATAAACAGCGTATGTGCCTACAATACAAGTACCATTATTTGCATTAAAAATTCAAAAGCATCTTATATCCACTTTTGAAATTGAGTGTTAATTTGATTTAGAAAATATGTCCGAATTAGCTTCTTCGATATCAAAAATATTGGGTACAGAATAAACTTTTATGAATACGCATATTCTCAGAACCTAAGAAATGTAAAGGCAACACAGTATATGATTTATAATTCAAGACATATACATTAAATCAAATAGAAGAGAAACACACCAACTTAAACCTAAAAGTTATTCAATACAGCAATCAAATTTTGGTGTAGATTTTAAACAAAATTCTATCGATTTTGAGGGTGGTTTTCTTTAAATTATGTTATTCTGTATAAAGAATATATTCTTTTATTTTGTCACTTTTAGATAGAAAAACGTTTTGAATAATGCTTGAGTTATATATTAGCTAGCTTTTACCCGCGGTTTCCCTGGCGTTGATGTCCTTAAATAAGTTCAACTCCGCATGAATTTTAAGTAAATACTGCCCTTCTTCAATACCTTTAGGCCGCGGACATTTTGTATTTACGCAGAATGTATCTCCACGAAATTTAGTAAAACTGTTACGTATATTTCCTAATGACTGAAAAATGTTTGTGAAAGAAGAGCCAAAAGCCGGAAATCCTGAAGGATTTTAAATAATAAATTAAATTAAACAAATAAAAATTAATAAACGCTTAATTAATAAATGTTACGCTTTCGCGCCTTAATTACTTAACCGATCATCATGAAATTTTCAAGAAATACTTTTTATATACTGGAAAGGGTTATAGGCTATAAAAGGTTTGCGTGGTTTAAGCCACGCACCTGCACGCGCAGACAAATTTTTACATCGTTTAACTTATTGTTATGAAACTTTCAGCATTTAATGTTTATACAACAACAATCATTTTAAGCTAAAAAACGTATTGTATAGTTTACGTTTCAACAGATAAATTACATTTTATAGCCGATAACCTTTTCTAACATATCAAAAATATTTTCTGAAAATTTCATGATGATCAGTTAAGTAATCAAGGCATGAAAGCGTAACAAACAAACAAAGAAACCCACAAACAAACTCACATTCGCATTTATAATATTAGATGCAATGAGCTTAAATCTGAGGAAAGAAAAGCATACATTTAACAGAACAAAGCGTTATCATTTTCTATTTCATATTATGGGTCACAGTTTTCCTTCTCTTTTGAAATTGCAACTGAAAATGTATTTAAATACCCCTCACATATATTAATATTTTAAAATTTCAATGCCGTACGTAAGATAAACAAATGTAAGGATTCAATCAACTTCAAAAAAATGTAACCTGTATAACTGGCTAGCACGAAAGTAAAATATGTTCTTAGCTTTGGATATATAGAAAAGTTAAAGCAATTGGTAGAGAATCTTACATTATTTTATAAGATTTTAGGCATAACTTAAAATTTAAGATAATTACGTTCATTCTTGTACTTAAGATCATATGTTTCATAACATATGTCTTAAATGGTATGATATTTGTTTTTAATTTTCTTAGTAGTATTTCATTTGCTCATTATTTCTTGTTATTAAATCAAACAGCATTGAAATAATTTCTCCGTGCTTTTCTTTTCATGATCGCATATTTATATCACTGCCTTAAGTTTTTATTGTCCTCTGTATACACGTTTTGATGATAGGACTGTGTTTCTTCTTCTTATTAAAATTTATTTTCTTAGACAATATTTTTCGTTATGGATTTTATTCTAAAGGCGGCATTAAAACGACAGACGACTTTCATTCTATAAAAAAATTAAATATTTTAAAACTAATACTTAAATGTACACTTTTTTGAAGAAGAAAAAACTAGAAGGCACTCGCTTTCATTCCCTTATTGTGCTTTTCAGAGCTTAAGCCAAATTTTATGACAAGGTATGTACTGACAAACCAAAATATCATTGAATTTCGATTGCAAAAGGGCGTCTCAACTGAGCAGGAAAATCGAGCGAGAATGATAGTTTATGGGATGAACAAAAGAAACCGTTGCCTTGATTTAAAAACACTGTAAAGATAAAATTAAAAAGAAAACAAAAATGTAGGCTTGGATTATTTAGAAAGGAAAAAGAAACAGGAAAACTAAAACAGCTGGTGTGAATCTGGCAGGCAAACGACTGTCAAGACACGTTTCAAATACACTGGGGAATGAAATCGGCGAAACTGGAAAACCCAATAAAGCTGAAACTGCCGGGAAACAGAAGAAAGGAGAATAAAAATAAAGAAAGAGGAATAACTTGGGACAAATTTCTGTTCTGTCATCTGTACGATAATCGATTTATTCCTCGGAGATTTTAGTTACAATTGGTTTGAGTCAAGCTTTTAGTATTATAGAAATGTTGGTGAATATGAAGATTTTATTTTGTGTGGAATATTAAAACGTGTCTTCAGAATGTAGCACTAGTAATAATATGTTTTCTGGAAACTGAATTCTTTCTTTAAACTTGCCAGCAGTAGCTTTGGTGGCTATATTTTAAGATTTACTGAGCTAATAAAATTGACGACTTAGTTCATTTGTCTTCAAAAATCATTGTGAGCAGGAAGGAAAAGATACTATTTTTTTAGAAACGAAAATGCCACAGATATCACAGAGCTACATTTTCTGAAAAAAGAAAAATGTGACTCCATACAAAGATTTAAGAAATGCTTTATAAGTATATCTATTTTTAAAATTCCTCGCAGTTCAATTCTATATAAAGTTTATCTTTCTATACAATTATAATAACTTTTACATTTTTGTCTGATTTCAACATGCAATCTCCTTTTTTCGAAGAGAGAAGTCGATTTCAGAGATTTCAAAAGGATTGTGTGAATGAAGTACATGTATTGTACGATTTAATTCGCCAGCTCATTCAATAATTAGCACAAGTGAGCAAAGCTTTTATCGCATACTGCAGTTTTATTGGAACTTAGTTTAATATTATAAAATCCTTACTATTTACGGGGAAACATATATAGTACATGCATGAAATCTGCAGTGCTTAGTCGAAAGGAGAAAGATAAAACTCGGAACAAGTTTTTATCTCTGCTTTGAATGAAACGGAGCGGAAACTGCATCATTATCGCGATTACTCTAGAAAATTTTCAGAATCTTCTAATCAATTCAGATTGAGAAGCAGGTGTAGTTAATTTAATATCATATATTTAGTCTCAGCTTTTCACTTGAATTTTTCTTAAAATAAAATACTAATTTTCATATAGTTTTTGGGTTAGAAAACTGCTTAAAACATCATATATATTCATGTTATACTCATTTATGCATACTTATGTTTCCTAATTACAATATTTTTAGCAGTAAAATATAAAATATTCAGCTGCCATGTCTGATGTATATTATGTTGAAATAATGAAAAAGAAGTGAGTAAAAGATACATATTTTTATTGCCACCATTGATTAAATTGGAAATTATATCCAATTTTTGTATATAAAAGTTTCTACATTTGTCTACATTCTGTCTCTCACTGTTTTGTTTTTAATATAAACATCTATTCACCGTATTCTTGTATTATCACCTGCTTTTCCCCCCTCATACTAAGTACTCTGATTACTTTAATCTGTTCAATATCTGAATGAATAATTTGAAATAAGAGTTTGTACTGTTAGGTATACACATTGATTTAATTTGTATATTTACTAATATAAGATTAATTTTTATATTTTTGCCTTTATCAGTTCAGAAACATGCCTTTCCTTTTAGTGTTGTCGATACGCCAACAGTTTGCAGAAATGAGCTGAAAGATATAAAATCCAATTGTCTACTTTATTTGCACCTTTTTTTGGATGAGATCATTAAAAAATATTCTTTATACTATTTTGGTTTGTATGGGAGTTTTGGAACAGTTCTCATTTTGTAATTGTTTGCTTTTTACAAAATTCTTTGCATTACATTTTTTTTTCTATTTTCGTGCTAAATAATTCCCTCGATCTCTGTATTATAATTAGCAAAATATTTTACCCATTGTAAAAAATAAAACATGAAATGTTTAACTGCGTTAATAAAAGAATTAGAATAATCTGAAATTGATTATTCTCTTAAATGCCATTTATTGATGCTTCTCTTGTGTGTGTTTTATTAATGCATGATTTACTAGTGCCTTTGTTTTATAATATTGCTACATTTGGTATGCTGAAAGAATTTTCAGTGAAATAATTCATAATTTTTCAAATGCTTAGAATACGTTATTCATATTTTCACAAAATTTAATACATAAAATCAAACCTAGAAATTATGTAAAAATTATTAAGCGAAAAATATTTTTAATTTGAATCCATGCAATTCATTTAATTAGTTGGCAATGCGCAAATACTGCAGCCTGCCCGTGTTTATGAAATTTAAGGTTCTGTGAATAAGATGTCAAATTTGAAAGAAAACTATATTAATCAATACTTTTCACGAAAATGTTCACTACGTAATACTATAGAAACCTTTTCTTTTAACTGGTATTTTATTTTTAGTTGTGACGAAATGCAAACAATTTATTTTACAATTTGTACACGGTACCTTTTGATTTAGAAATTTTATAAGGTATTTATCCCGCCTTCTTCGCATGCCTTCGTGGTGTAGTGGTCAGCACGTTTGACGCGTAACCGAGAGGTCCGTGGCTCGATTCCCGGCGAAAGTTTTGCTGATTTTTCGTCTTTCCTACTTCTAAATACCTAATGACTCTGTAATTTAATATTAAATATGTCATTGAATTTTTGTCTTAAAGACATCGCATTTTTTGTATTTATTTTTCATAACGAGTACAAAATTTCCTGATGCATATAGATCGGAAAAACGTGTAAAAATAAGGTTTATGTTTTGAAATATTATCAAAATTAATGTTTGGAATTTAAAATGTCCAACTATGAATACTTGCGTCATTTAAAATATTTCTGTAGGTGAAAAAATATCTACGATCAGTGGTTTCGAAAAGAATGGAGCCGGGTAAGGCATTTTGGGGACATGGTGCAAAGTTTCAGATTTACCATTTACATTTACGTGACAGAAGTATAACATTTTTGTCTTTCTATTTTATATAATTCTATCTATTAACATATAAAATTTCCATAATGTATCTTCTATTTATTTAATATAAAAATTTATGAATTATTGAAACAATTACTATTACATTTTGAGACTTGCTTAGACCTACCACTAAAATCATGCGAAATTTTATTTCAGAAATTATCACAATCATTTTCATATTTACATTTTTATTCTACAGGTTTCGAGTAAGTTTTCATGTTTTGTTATAGAAATCTTAAAAATACCCCTTTTACTCCAATATGCTTAAAATATTAAAAATTATTAGTAGTCTCTATTAATTTTAGAACATTCTTAATAGGATGTAGAAAGAAGAATGTAGAAGATACATACATCTCTGTGAAATACATACATTTTAATGGAATTTGCATACAACTTTTCTTTTCCAAAAGAAACAGCAATAGAAAATTATGCAGCCAAATATTCGTACTAATACAAATAGTTCTCATTATGTTAATTTTATACCTCGTTTAGGATGCCAAAAAGAAGGGTATGCGTTATAAATCTTATTAAATTAGTTATTTATTGTACGGCGTTTATAATATTTAAATATTCGAGTAACTAAATTTAGGTAGGAAAAATCTTGTTAGATGTCTAAATTATATTACATTTTGAAAGAAAATTTCGAAATGTACTTCTAACGAAATAATTTTTTCCTTAAGTATTTAAAATACCAAATAAATTACTCTAGACCAATTTTGAATTAATAATAAAGATTTTACGTAGTTTTCACATTTTATTTCGTAATGTATTTACTTTGAGAAACGTAGGTTACGTTCATTGATTAGGATGAAGCAATATGAGAGCTATTTGCTTATAACAAGAGATATCTTCCTGAAAGTCATTTCAAGGAAGATTGGCTGCATACTTTTAATGCATGCAGGGAGAAGCACGAATATTCCCATGCATTAAAAGCAACCGACCCATCAGCAGGACTTGAGTTCATCTCGAACCACCAGCATTAAGCGAATTTAAGTTCGGCCGCTGGGTTGCTGCGGCAAGTAATCTTTAGATTTCTACAGTTTTTGACACTAGAAAAATTTCTCGATAGAATTAATTTAAGGGTTATTTAAGATTTCAGTCGCACGAAAGGATGTGAATGAAGTGACCAAATCTCCAATGGTGATTCACATCCTTTTCTCATTTGAATTGTACTAGTATCTAGCAGCGGTCAGATAATCAAATCTTGTAAACACTGATAATTAGATTTAAATCTAAGTTCGGAAGAACGCTTGGTTGCATAGTTTACTTCCCCAACCTATATTTGTTGCATGAATACTATACAGGTTAACTTAGAAACTAATTCACGAAAGCATATTACTAAGCAGATAAACTTCGCATCTTTGTTTCAGTTAACTGAACAAGCATACCATATTCGTGCAAAGTGATGACCATATACGTAATTTTCAAGGAAAATCGAAATGATATTGCAGAAAATTCGCATCCTTATTCACATACATGCGATTATGACTTTCAAAGATATTGCCATTTCGCATTTTTCTGTGAGTGCCGGTTTAAAATGTTAAGTCATACTTTTACTCGTACTCGCGTAAAGAGTGCTGTGCTGCTACATTACTTTTTATAAATAAACTAAAGGACAAGCTCTACAGATAAGCAGGCTGCGGCCAAAGCAAATTTATGTACACCTGAAAGGAAATGTATGAAAATATTTCAGTAGGAATGAAATGAGTTCTTTCCTTCTAAGCAATAACCACTTCGTAAATAATTTTTTCTTGCGAAACCAGGAACCAAAAAATTCCCAAATTTTAGATTAATACATACTATGTAATGATTCAAGTTTAATGTAATGTAAAAACTTTTCCTTAAAATCGATAAAAGAATTAACATTGCAATAGCATATCGTGCCAATTATCCAAATCTGATAAAAAAACTGTCAACAGCAGCTAATGTTAATATTTTTTATTTAGTGCTATTTTGTTAATATATATTTTGTTAATATTAGCTAAATGCTAATATTAACAAAATATTTTCAATGTACACTGCGTGAAAAAAAAAGGACAGTTCTATATCTCTTGTTTTACTGGGCCGATTGACGAAATTCAAATTGCGTTTTTCATGTCTCGAAAGACCGACTTAGTGTATGTATTAGATTTATATATAGAGTTGGTCTAATATAGATATTTGTCCCAAAATCGGACTTTTTCGGAAATGGCATGCCAGTTGTTTTCCATATTTCGATTCTACGGCTCAAATTATGAGAAAATATTAAATTTTGTAAAATTTGGTACGAAATTTACAGAGAAATTTAAAAATTTATCTTGGCGAATTTTTTTCACTTTGACAGAATTTATCTTGGCGAATTTTTGACACTTCAAGAATACTTCACTTGCCGAAGTTCTTAATTTATGGCAAACTACTTACTTTCTTTTTTTTTCATTGATGCGCGAGTGGGAAGAAGTCCATCATTCATTCTTTTAAATAATTTTAACAATGTGCGTAAAACACATTTTGGGTATTATCTCTTATAATAAGTAAGCCAAATCTCAAAACTCTTCGTTACGTAAATTCACGTGTACTTTGAAAATTTTGTATAAAGAAATAATTTTTTTGTAGGTGTGCCTAGAAATACATCTACTTTAAGATTATGTTAAACATTTTATAGGTTATAATAATGTTTTTTTTTAATTTATAAAAAATATTTAAAAATAAATTAAAAATATGTGCGAATTATATTTGTTCTAAATTTCGAATTTTGGAAGAAGGATTCAAGTAAGTTTAATAAAAAACAGAGATAAATCAAATTCAATTAACATTGATGAGCTAAAATTTTGAAAGCTAATTTTATAAAAACTAATCTTGCGACTTTTACAAAGCTTGGCAGTTGGACATAAATTGAGCCTTAGAATCGAAATATAAAAAATAATTGGCCTGTTCTTTGAGGAAAAAAAGCGATTTCGTGTCAATATTCCTACATTAGAACAACGCTTTATGGAAATCTAATACATATTCTAAGTTGCGTTTTCGAGATATGAAAAACGCAATTTGAATTTCGTCAATCGGCTCAGTAGAACTGAAGATATAGAACAGTAATTTTTATTTCGTATTTTGTAAAACTTACAAATTTTTTATTATCAAACTCTAGATTTGAAAGCGACTAGTGGCAGCGTTTATCGAAATAAACCGGATTTTTATCTCCAGCGTGCAAAAGCCACTCGAAAAAATGAAGACAAAAATTTGCGTTTCCATAGTTTTTAATTAATATTTAGGCTGATTAAAGTCGTACGAAAATGAGGATGATAGAAATGGCTTCCCACAAATTTTTCGAATCCGGGGATACCTTTCTCGAAATTCAACTCCCCGCCATTCTGGAGAAGATAATGCCACAAACAAACAAACAAGAAAACAGATAGACGCTCATAGATTTTAGCAGTATAGATGCTTTTTTTATATTTTCAGGTATAATGACTTAAATATTATTATTAAGCATGAGTTTCATACTAATGTTTTAACTCTTTCAAAGATGTAGATGAATAAATTCATGCACCATTTAATTAACGGGTATTTCTTTACAATCAATTTAATTAAACACCAGTTTACTATCAGGAATTTTTAACTTTCACTATTTTGATTCAGCTTTACTTAATGGTATTCTAATATATTAGGTTTTGCATGAATTAATGAATTTATTGATTGTTACAATGATTTGATTCAAATGCGCTTTTGTAACATCAAAATCTTTATAACTTTAATTCAAGATTATTTCAAATTGTTTATTTGCAGAGATCTGTTTTGAATATTTCGTATATAGTTTTTATTCGTAATGTAATACCACCTGATAATATGAATAATATCGTTTCATACAGTAAAACCATATTACTTGGCTTATTTAAATTTTTTTTAAATTTCAGTAAGGTACGATATTTAAATATATTCATTACAATTTTTAGAACCTTTTAGTCTAATTCGTCTGTGTTCCATTTGCGCTTCAGCATATATAAAGACTTAACACAAGCATTCTAACAACAACAACAATGTTACAAAACAATAGAAGACCTGCAAGCAGTCGATTAGATAAAGCAAATGAAAATAGGCAGTTTCATCTATGTTTGTTTCCCAAAAGTACTGACTGGTAGATTGGTAGTTTTCTTAGTTTCCTTTTTATACAAAATAAAAACGAACCTGCTTTCCCTGAAAATACTTCCACTATATAACATTCCAGGCAAATTGTTCTATTCCTACTTACTTCCAGTGCATTGTAACATAGTCAA
Organism: Stegodyphus mimosarum; assembly: GCA_000611955.2. Classification (NCBI taxonomy): domain Eukaryota; kingdom Metazoa; phylum Arthropoda; class Arachnida; order Araneae; family Eresidae; genus Stegodyphus; species Stegodyphus mimosarum. The sequence goes on from KK119583.1 coordinate 197,958, forward strand.
TAGTGAAATGTTGACACAAAATCGAACTGAAATCTCATTTACGTCTACAGTGGCTTCAAAAATTGAGAGTTTACCATATTTTTATTTAATAAATTTAGCTGCAAAGAACACCCTTTTATTTTCACATTTAATAATTATATCTAAATGTGAAAATAAAAATAAATTAACTATTTTAAATAATCAATCATGTGTATGTATGAAATACATTAATTAATAAAATACAGGCGCTCTTTTTGTTACTTCGAAATTATTAACAGAAAAAGTTTTATTTAGTTGTATGATTTCGAACTCTTTAATAAGTTTCAAACTTCACACCACCCAAATGTGCAGATTTGTGTCTAAAGATATGTAATTATCTTTTATTGCTCCGAATGCACATAAAAAGTTTATGAAGTTTATAACAGTTATAAGTTTTATAACATGAATCATATACTAACTACACCTTCCTCTATTTGAATATAGTTTGTTCTATGTCTTCAAGGGCATTTTTAAATAACCTCCGTTGGTTTTTTTATATTTTGATCACTATATTTTGTTATATAGTTGCTACCAACAGTCGTAAAGTACCTAATGTTGTACACAACATGCCCTGTATATTAAACAAATATCTTTTTAAGATATGTTTTTATTTCTTCGGTTAACTGAATATCACTTTATTTGAGATTTTGCTTCCACGCATCTGAATAAATCGCATGGTCTTATTAAGAAAGTTATGTCCACTTTCCTCTAGGAATGCGACATATATAAAAAAAAACAGTATTAAATTTTATCTCAAGTCTGTATAGTATATTTTCTATTCCAGAAATTTGAACTATCATTAAACAGAGTTCAACAGCTTCTAAAATATTGCTTCTATTTAATTAGCTGAGTAAGGATTTCACAGTCAGCTTTTCTAACTAAACTGCGAGAGGTTTTCACTAATTATACTCCTATGCCTGACCCAAAGGTTTTAAAACAAGCATCAACATAACCTAACGCTGAAATTAAGTTGATTTCTGTACTTGCTTTTATGTAAGTTTGAAACATTTTGCCTCTGTGTTGCCCTTAAGCTATGTTTTCTTTCTATGAAAATTTGTTTTCAGCCACTACTATTATGCATTTTAAATTACTTTCTGAACTCAGTAGTAGAACATTCAAAATTTCGCGAAAAAAATCTCTTCTTGTAGCTTAATGTTAAATTATAAATAGTATTAATGTTTTATTTTCAACATTTTATTTTGACATTATGATATTTTATTTTAGCATTACATAGTGTAGTACCATTCATGATCCCATCTTGGTAAGAATTTATCTAACCTGACATCGGTTTTACAAATGGATTTAAGACATATTTCAGGTATGTTTTCTTAATATTCTGACTTACAAATGTGCATAAATATTCTATGAGCTTTTCCATTATCACATAATTTAATTTTGTTTAATTTTAGTTTTCCAAACACGGGCTTACGTGCCCTTAATTTTTAAAACTGTTGAAGGTAGACATAAAATTCGAAATATAAAGTATTTTCAGAATTCGCATTCTGGAATTTATGAAATTAAAAGATAAACTGTGGATACAGCATAACTTCTTTGTACACCATATTAAGTTATACATATTTACGCATTCTTCTGCACTTCACTTAGGAATTTCATTTTAAAGATATATTTCTCAATCAATCATTTCAGCTCTCACTTCGCGGCACGGAAAAATAATAAAACTCAAGACATATTCATTAAAATTGAAGAAAAAAACAGGAAAACATAAAACACAAAATATAGATAAAAACAGGTAAGAAACATTTTTACAATTAAAATTAGTTTCTACGCAAAAACAAACAACTCCGCCAACAGGCAGGAAGATAAAATTTTCGTTACACAAAATTCAAAGTGAACTTTTAGTCCCACTGTTCAAAAAGGCACTGAAGTTGGTGCACCAATTAATACATTATTTTGCTAAAATTTTCAAATGTAAACAAACGGTGGCCTCACCATTAAACTTTAAATTCTTGATAATTCTACAACTATTGCATGTATATTAACTAAAGCAAAAAAAATACTGTAACTGGAACATAAGAACAACATAATTCGACCAAGTTAAATCAAACAAAATTCATTTACTCAAATAAAAGAATGAAAACGCAGAGCTCACCGAGCTGGGTAAGAGAATTCGTATATCAACGTTTAGTGCGGCCGATTGCAACAACAAAGATGTACAACTACATGTTATAGCAGTCCCATGCAGAAGTATTAGATTTTTTGAAGCCGGAGAGACGAAATATCAGCAATGCGTTCGCGAACCTCGAACTTTGGACCTCCCGAATACGCGCCGAGTGTTTTACTGTTACACCGCGAAGGCATGCTGGAAGGAGGGAGCAAACACCTTATATACAAAATTTAACTGCTCTACAGCTAATCGTTTTTGATTTATGCGAGATACCTACCTACTTACGTACATACGCGCATAAGAACATAAATCTGCACATACGTACATAGTTTTGTACTTGCGCACGGATATCGCGAAAAAAAATCACTATTTAGGGGAAATACACAAACTGTAAAGCAAAATGTTTAAATTTTTATATACTGCAAAATGAAACGTCACGTCAGAAAAAGGTTTATGATGTGAATAGGTTAAGTGAAAGCTTTATTATACAGGCTATAGAGAATAGCTAAAACCTCTCTCTCTAGCTTATTTCTTTTTTTTCAGCATGGAAATTTTATTCTGTATTTGTAGAATATGTATAGAATATGTAACTGTAGATTTTTTTCTCTTTATATTGGCAAATAGTTAACTCGTAACATTATTTGCATAAACAAAAAATGAAGCATATTTTTTTCAGTTAATTCCTGCTTGACAGGAGTTTGATCACAAAATAATGAAACTGTGTATTATAGTTATTTACGTACGTTGAATTCTTTAAATTTCTAAATTATTTGTGTAAAAATGCTTTCTGCAAACTGAATATGAAAAATATATAAATAAAGGAATGCTATTCAGTAGTAAACAACAAAGAAATATAACTAAAGACCATTAGCCCACCAGCAACCGATCAAAGCAAAAGTCGCAGAAAGCTGGTGCTTCAGACCAGGGCTCAAATCACGTTAACGGGCTGGCTGCATTGCCGTTTTGGTGGTTAAAGCCGTGCATAAGTGTTTAGGAGCCAGTTTCGGTTAGAAAGTCCTTCCCAAAGGCAGAGAACACTCGAGTGCTTTGGTAATCAAATAAACTGAACCTAAATGCGATTAAACAGAGAAAAATTCAACGCTGAAATATCCTAACTTATATTTTTAAACAACTTCTAGAAATGTAAAACGAATTGCTATTTTTGGCATAGCAGAATCTCAAAAAATTGAAAACTTTAAATTAATACGTAATTCTATTTTGGTACGAAAAACAACTTATGTGTAGATATTTTTAAATGAATATGGTTTTTTACTAAGTATAATTATAAGGAT
>KK119583.1:201404-213806 GCA_000611955.2 Stegodyphus mimosarum
TTTTCAAAATGTATTTTTAAATACTACAAATAACATACTATTTGCATCATTTACAACATTTACGTGACTGGAAGTGAATTTCTAAAATCAAATGTTGCGAAAATAAACGCCATATAGCGACATATAAAAACATGCTGTATTATTGACAGCTAAAAGTTTAGATATTCGCTTATGAGCATCAGATTTCACTTATTTTTGTTTTGTTTCCTTCTTTCAACTAATAAATGTTAGATGAAGTATAGCACAAAGTAGACACCAATTTTCAAAACACTGGGGTTGAATAAGTGTTTTACCATCCTTTATTAATGGCTTAAAACACAGAACTGAAGTACTTTGAAGTACAAAAATTGCAGTAACACATTACTGCAATCTAGAGAAATGATGTACTACTTAATTAAGCTCATTAGATTAAAATTGAAAATCAGAGAAAAATGCATACGTGAGTGAAAATTGCAGTGAAAAAGCACAAAATTTAAACAGGAATATTTCGTTAAAATTAAATCTCAGAATATAAAAGACGCTTTTAAATATTATTAAAAATTGCTTTTCAAGCCTTAGATAACTTAAAGAGATTAATTGCGTGATAAACAAGCTCAGTGCATGTAAGCAGTAGAACTCCGTTGATATGTTACTAAAAAAACTGTAAATGTGCAGATGAAAGGGCTATAATTTACATAACATAATTAAATATGATTACTTTGAATGGAGGTTTAAAACTCAAGTTCTTTAAATAAATAAGCTTCACAATATACCACAGAGATTACCATCGAAGCCAATTACTATAATGAATACTTTGCCAATTACTATACAATTACATATACATACTATAATGAAATATTAAATAAATTTGTAATAAAAAGAAAGACAGATTATTCATAAAATATTAAAACAAAATTTTAACTCGTGTGTAATAAGTATATGCATGTGTTATAAAGTCTTCAATTTGATTAACTTCCATTTCATTTCTAATACAAGTCTATTACATGATTCAATTTTTCAGACAGTTCTATTTATAAAAAGATTTTGAATGCAGTGTGTTAAGAATATCTCCCGCTTTATTGTGTCCCCTTCGTGGTGTTACTATAAAGCGTGCTTGCGTTACTAAATAGCAACGACTGGCATTCGAATACCGGTTACAGCCACAAGGCACATTTTTCATTTCGTGCTCCGAAATAAAATGCCTAGTAGAGCCCGAACTAATAGGTGATGTACGTTGTTTCGTCACCACTTGGTTTGGAGATTGGGTCCCAGCTGGCCCAGCTTCGGTAATTACAGAACGTACGGTTTTTCTTCGTTCTTATCGTGTGCGTTTGAAGTTTAACTGAAAACCGCGTCCGGCTAGCAAATGAAAGATCCGGAGTTCAAATTCCAGTCAGGAAGCTGTGTATTTTTCACGTTAACGGCTCTGAGATAAAATGCGAGATGGTCTCTACAAGTCTTAGTTCTCTTCGTCTTGAATACTGTTATATACAGAATGGTCATAAAAAAACTCCCTCAATATAAAAGCGGCCTAGTGGCTTATCCGCTCAACCAATCGAAATAAAATTTAAGATATTGTTATTTGAAGGTATGTGCTCCAGATTGTGACGATTTAAAACAATGGAGGTCTTATGGTTACGGTTAATGTGAAAACATTTCGACATATTTGAATGGCAACATCCACTTTTTTTCCGCGCAAATCGATCATCGCATTGAAAATAAAAACCTTAAATGACTTTGGAACGATGTATGTACAAAGAAAATTGCCGCCGTAAATCTTTTGCAAAGAAGAGCTTCGTAAAGGACCCATGACAAAACAAAGAAGAAGCGCATTAAAGCGCTTTGCATAATACCCAAGGATAGATAGTAGAAGCATTAATCACAAAACACTATGTGCAAAGCATTGCTTATGTAAAACCTATAATAAGCAGTATGGGAGGATTGTTTTTTCAATGAGGTGTTCGAACGTGCTAACAAGATAACACTTCGTAGGGAGAAAACGAAGTGAGTTGATAAAGAGATTTGATCTAAACGGGGAAAATACTGCCGAATGAGTGCGAATTTATCGGCGAAATCATAAGCTAAAACGAGGTCCATGTTCCATAAAAACTCTGCGTGGTTTGCTAAAAGAAAAAAAATGAAGAAAATTGGATACACATGTGACAGACACCGATTTCAACGATCATGTATTCCTGCGGACGTTTTTTCGGAAGTGCTTAATAAGACTACTGCAGGTCCGTTGCCTATTGCAAAAAGTGTTGTTCGCTGCTTGGATGTATTGAAAACTACATTCCTCATTCAACTACATTCATACGGTTGTAAGGGTATTGCCAAATGCATTAATAATAGCCTCTCAGGTAAGGTATAAAAGTCATTTTTAGCAAATTACAGTGGTGTGCAAAAATTAAGGATGAAGTCGAAAAATTAGCATATCAGCTGAACGAAGAGGCAGAGCGGACAGAACGACCAATCAGGAGATTAAGTAAGGTGATGTACGGTAGCACATGCGCAGATATGGAGGTAGACGTAATGGGGGAGTGTCTGAGTAGTATGAAGCATGTTGTCGGTGTAAGATCAGTATTTCTGGCAAAGAGATTGCACGCCGTATAGCAGTTAAAATCACACCGAGTTGCTGCCTCAGCGAGAAATGGCGAATAATCAATCTGTTAGACGACATCTGGATGTTTTTTCCCGCGGTCGAATCATTGGGAAGTTGGAGGAAGGCCGCAGTGTGACAAGTGTGGCTGCAGAGTTCGGAATTGCTCACAGCATCTTTTCACGACTTTGGAGACAATTTAAAACTACAGGAACAGCTATCCGGGGGTTTAGTAGTGGTCGTTCACGAGGAACCACACCCGCAGATGACCGGTATATTGCCTTACAGACCGGAAGAAACAGGCGGCAGACAGCGGGAGAAATGGCTAGACACAGGACGCAGGCGACTGGACGACCGATATCGCGTTTTACCGTGGCCAGAACTTTTACCGTGACTGCACGGTGGTGGTCTGTTTGCACAACGCCCTGTACGGTGTGTACCTCTAACGCCTGCCCATCGGAGAAGGCGTTCTCTGTGGTGCCGGGAACACCGGAATTGGAGAGACAATGAATGGGGACGAGTACTCTTTACAGATGAGAGCAGATTTAGTCTGAGTTGCGATTCATCATCAAAAGTGACTCTTTTGGAGGTCGCGGAGTTCTCGTTCCAGCAGACATAATGCTTGGTAGCCGGACCGACCTTCATGTCTCCCAAAGAGGTTCGTCACCTGGGACTGCTATTGTAACGAGGTTCTTATTCCTTATATGCGTTTTTTCACAAGGGCTATGGGTCTTCAGTTCCTCTTCATGGACGACAACGCTCCACCTCATCGCACAGTTACTGTGGAAGAGTTGTTGGAGAGTGAAGATATTGAACACATGGATTGGTCGGCAAGGTCTCTGGATCTAAATCCCATCAAGCATGTACGGAACTTACTAGGGAGACTCGTGGCAGCGCGTAACTTATCACCAGTAACGATTCCGAAATTGGTGCTACAAGAGGAACGAGCAGCAGTGACTCAACAGCTCATTAACAACCACATATCCAGCATTGCACAAATGATGTGAAACCTGCCTAGCAGTCAGGGGAGATCATACCCCTATTAAAGACCGGATGTTTCTTGCTGGACACCCATCACAGGGATGTTTCGGCCTTCAGTCGCATTGCGCTCCATGCTACTTTTTCAATAAAGCTTCTTTTTATCCCTCTGATTTCTCTTTTAGTAAGTGTTGCTTACATTACTTATGTCCTTACGTATTGGGGATCTTACGGTATTAAACGTGTTGATTTGGAAGCTTTTGTACAAAGTTATATTGAAAAAACCGTCTCGTCCTTAATTTTTGCACACCAGTGTATATGGTATCGTATTAAATCAGAGTAATCGAGTAGATAAGACACTTGAACCACACTGGGAATTTTTAACTGTAACTCCAAGACCTTATTACGCAAGAGCGGCTGTCTATCAGCGAGGTAGTTCGCAAGAGGTGAAGGGTTCGCTTTCGATCTCATTCAAGCAAAGGGGAACATAAACGTCTATTAAAACAGAGAGCATGGTACTTCAATTCAAGTTCAATATACCCTAGTATAGAGCCACCTAACAGCATAGTGGTTAATCAATCTGACTAACGTACCGAAAGACATTGGTTCGAATACCAGAGAATACATAAATGTTCTAAATGTATAGTGTCTTTGCGGCATAGAGCACTAAATACATAGCCAGCAGAAAGTACTTTTGTGTGGTTTTGTTGTAGTAGCTGAAGAGAAGTGGGAAACCCTCGGACCTTGCCCGGGTTGTTCTTAAAAATTGGAGTGAACCAGGCAAAATCATGCTGTCACTTATATGGTGCCAAGGTTTCATTGATTAGGTCAGATATGTCAGATTAGTCACAACAATACAGCTTAGTGTAAAATGTATACCCAATTTGCCTAAAAGTAGACGTTGGAAAAGAATTGCAAAATAAAGAGTGGAGGTTCCTTCATAGAATTTTTAACAAAGGATGATGCCAAATTTGTTGAGAAATACATACAGGAAAATATCAATCTTTAAGTAGTTTTAATGCCAGTGCATCCAAAGGAACTGAATTCTAAAACTACAATATAATTTAAAACGTTATTAAAAATATTCTCAATGACAGTATCACAGAAGTTGTAAAAATAACAATATTTTGAGTAGGATGGCGACAGTGTAGAAATCGCTTTTGCCCTGAAAATTATACGTTAGTTCGGATATACGTTATACGTTAGTTACGGGATATACGTTAGTTCGTTTATTGGCTGAAGAATATGTTTTTAAAAATTTCTCAATTTTTAAAATTTTCTGTAAAACACAAAAACCAAGGAGGATACATAGGTACATGTGTATGTGTGTATGTGAGGAAGTGCGTGTGAAATATACGTAATTATATTTCATGGTTCATGTTTAATAGATTCAAACCGTGCCAGGAGCTTCAACAATTTCTTTTGACTTTTGCGTCATACCATTTTTTTTCTGAACCCATTTTTTTCATACATGATTCTTTCCCCTCGAATTTTAAAGTCTATAAATAAAATATTCTGCTTATCGTTTTCCTCTTTCATTCTACGCTTCTCGATTTTGGAATATTCTTTACATTACCAAGTAAAGCTATCTTTACTTGGTAATGTAAAGTAGTAATCAAGTACTGAATCTTGCTATGGCTACGCTATTAATTTGTTTCCTTTTCATTAGCAAGAAACATACTAGGCAAACATGGCATAAGAGTATTTAATTTACTTTTATACGAATAATTGTATCCAAAAATATCTTCTGCGTGCCATTTTGAGCTGCGAATGAAAAAAAAACAGATTTGAGAAATTTGAAATAATGGGAGTTAAGGCTTGAAGTAAGCGCATTTATTGTTAAAAGGGATTTATAAGCTAAGTGTCTGTCTGCCAGTGAACTGGAGAAAAAACGAAGTGTTTTTTAAACATACTTTCTTTGATATTTTGTTTAATTATCAACCATAAAACTGAATTTTATATTATAGATACAAAGTCGTTTAGTTTTAGCAACGTAGCTGATATTTCAAAATTTCGTGTTATAAAAATCTCCTAAATTTTTTTAAGGAAAGTGTTTTCGGTGTATATGGTATCAAAGTAATCAATGATCCTTATTTAAAAAAACTTTTTCATTTCACAATTCAATGCATTTGGAGACGAACACATTATTAGTTGTGGTATTCCTTCATGCTATTTATATCTGTGTCTTTTAGCTACATCACTTAAAAATAAAGCTCTGTATTTTCAAAATCTTTCTTTGAAAATACTGAAATTATTTTCATAAAGTTATTGGCGTCATTTTGAGAGACATATATATAGGTACAAAATAATCAATGAATTTGTTTTCGAAAATGTGTTTGATAGTCCATTTTAAAGCATTTCAAGAAGAAACCATTATTAGCCTAGGGTATTTATTTCATGCTATATGTATCTGTGTCATATATCTAGAAAGATCACAGAAAAATTAGGTTCTGTATTTTTAAAACCATTATTTGAAAATAATGAAACTCGTTTAGTTATTGGCGTTATTTTGAGAGAATTTCAACCCAAACAAAGCGTAGAAGACCAATACATAAAGAACTATAATCATGGACAATATTTTGTTTACTCTCTGAATGTCTTCATAAACGTCCTATCAAATAACATGATTCAAAATTCTGGGAACGTAGCTGCTCTTCATTATTTATTAAAGCGGGTAAACTATTGGAAACAAATAAAGGCGTTTCTTATAAATGAAAGTAGAAGTTAATTAATTCTTTCCATTTCTCAAACAAATATTTCTGATCCTCTAGATGGTAAATCATAAAAATACTTTATCGTACGCTTTAACTGGAATAGAGTTATCATGAATGAAATCAATAGATTTTCAGTTGAGTAAAATCACTCTCTTTGTCGTTGTCCAGTCACGCGATGTATGTGATGATTACCAGAACCCGAGGAGATTACCACTGATAGAAAGACCTTCGTAACATTTAACAGATCGCTTGTTTTAGCAGAATAACACGCTATGTTGAGAATTAATCCCGACGATAATTCGGTTCACTGGGTCTGAAACATTTCTCATTTGAATAGGAGAGTATAACGGGTGTTAGATAATGTTCAGTCCTTATAATAGTCTTCGTCAGTACAGGCAAACAATTTACTTCAGAATGAATATATTTAACGATCAGAGTGACTATATTCAAAAATGCATGCATGTCTTTAACTTTCCAACCCAGACAAGCAGAACTCATTTGCCTTCGTGCTGGAGAATAATTCAAAGTAACTGCAATTTTTTAATTACACTCTCTGAGTTAAGTCAAGAAATACGGATGTATTTGTAAATTGTTTTAGTCATCTCGGCCTTAAGCATGGACTTATTAATTCAGAAGGAAAACAATTTATTATTCATTTACATATTCAGAATGAAAACGATTCAATTAACCATTTATTTATAAAAACGTTCATGAAAACGATTTATGAAGCAATATCTCGCGTAATCTGGTAATCCGGTCTGAGTAATCTGTTCCGCCATTATTCTGGATCCTTATTATGAAACCGGACTAAATTTGAAACTAAATATATATGAAAAACAGTGATTGGTTCCAAAAGCATTTATCTGTTTTTGAATAAATAAAATGTCCTTATGGGATTTAAATGTTTTTATTAGAAATTTTTTGTCAAATGTGTGTATTTTACTCTGTAGAGACATTAGGTTTTGTTGAAACAGGGGAAGTGAAAAATGCGCAATTACCTCCCAGGGACGCGAAACTAGACCTCCCGAACACTCGCCGAGTGTCCTACCATTACACCGTGAAGGCAATACGGAAGGAGGGAGAAAATACCTTATAATGTAATTTATTCTTTACTGTCTTAAAATTACAATATCGCATTTTTGCATTATAATATCGCATCTGCGCATTTTTCTTGTTTTACACTTTCTCTTTCTATGTATTTTTTCCTCGTAACGAATATCATCGTTTATCATTCCACAAATTATAAGCCAAATTTCAACTCTAGGAAGAACTTCCATATTCTTCTCCAATAAAATTTCAATTATTCCAATATTTTTTAAACTATTTGGAAGTCAATTATTAGGCCAGACACCTCAAAACAGTCGTCGTTGGGTGTCTCCTCCTTTCCACATAAGCCCGTTGTTCAGTTAAGTTCATAAGTTTACATTACATATTTCATTAGTGTTAGATTTGATGCACTCAGATTTAGTGACTTTATCTGATATACTAAAAACAAGTTGCTATCTGTATTCCTATGTGTTTTTTATTAGTGGCTTCAAAAAATTGAATTTGAAATCAATAGCATCATTTACACAATTTGTTACGATAGGCATTTATATTGGGATCCTATTGCACATCATTAATTCATATATACTTATGATATATTTTCGATAATGTTTCGGATTTTCAATTTTTTTTAAATAGGATCCTTTTCTTCTTTTGTATGCGTTTACATCTTTCAAAATAATACAGAGCAAATAGTAGGTCTTGTAAATAGTAAGAGACTCGACTGAATAAATTAGAAAATTATATGCTGAAAATAATGTTGTCTGCGAAAATTATAGAAATAACTTTTATTTTTCTCAGTTAAAATTACTTTCTTTTGAAATTTTTTTAACAGATGATGTATAATCTGGATTGATTAAAGCCTATTAGTGCGAGGCATTGCAGTTTATATCTTTTATGTTACGTAATCATCTACTGTTTCAAAGTTTCTGTTCTATTATTTTGTTAGCTTCCTTTTAAAGCATTTCTAACAATGTGTAATTAGTTCTGAAGCAATTTATTTGCATGATTTACCATCAGCTTTAAACCATTGTGACGTAAATAAAAATATTAGCATATTTCAGTAGTTGCCTTCATTATTGCCTTTTCTGAAAAAAAAAATCTTAACTAAATTAGCTCTAGAGAACCTTCCTCAGTGACAAGAATACAAACTTTAACGAGGCAGTTTTTAATTAGTCGTGAGGGAGTGAGATTAATTAACAGCAGCAACTTTTATACACTGAAGTATTCTAGTGACATGAGAATTAATAATTCCATTTCATACTAATTGCTTTCTCTTGTAAGTAAAAGCTTTAATTTAACTATTTATTAATTTATAATACCTCGAAGATGTCCATTTTCGGATGTGCTTTGATATGCTGACAGATTTTATTAATTTTTTCTTTGGTACGCTTGTTTTCCTGCTGCATATTTAACCTAGTATTCTTCCCAATAAAGGCATTCGTTTGAAAAAAAAATGCTTTTACTTTTTAAAGAGGCTTGTATTCTTTCATTTTATTTCAAATATTGTAACTTGGTTAGCTTCGTTTAATTCATAGAATCATTAGGCATTTTGGGGCAGAAAACATGAATGGTATTGCCGGTATTGAAACATCGGGCCTCTCGATTAAATACCAACGTGCTACTAATTGCACTACTAAGAACAACGCTGAGATATAGAAAAATGTCTATAGAAAATTCCTCATATACTCTCCAGTTAAAAATTGGGAGATAATATAAGGAATTTATAGGGCTATGTGGATAAAATTCCACCTAGGTCGCCTGAGGACTCAGTCGTCAAATCCGAGAATTATCATCCGTCACTTCTTAACGGGCGCAACTTGTGGAGTCATTAGGTAGTTTTTAGAAAAACAAAATGAATAATTAGCAATAACCTGGCATGGATTCGAACTTCTGATATCCAGCTCGAAGTACTTCTAACTACACCACGAAGGCACATGTTGTAGGAGGGTGAAAATTCCTTAAAATTTAGAAGCATCAACAGAAACGTTTATTTAAAGCAAATTATGGAAAAACTTAATTCTAGTTTTCATAATAATAATTTCATCTGCCTTATTTGGAATGGAATTTTCAAGTGGAAACACAAAAGATCATTACCTTGAACAATTAAATCATGTTTTATGAACAATGTTGTAAAAAAGACATCAAAATGAAGTAAATTTGATTAGATTACTCAATTAAGACAATGTAAGCTCGGTTTAACTACCGTAGCTACATTTTAGTCATCCGCAACAGAACTTCAGATTAGAATGTCATCATAATGACAAGAGTTTGAATACAGAGCATGTAATTTATAGTAAATTACGTCTTAGGATATTGAGCCACAGGTTAGTTATGTGCAGCTGAGGACTTGCAAAATGATGCGAGGCTTCAGAAAAGTTTTTCCGCCCCTATCGTTGCAACAAGTTGCTTATAGAAATGAACTGTAGCATTGCGCATCGACGAATGTTTGATGAGGTACGTTTCGTATAATAATTATGCCATTTCATTCCCAAATGAAACTCTCCATACCTTTCACACAACAGGGTTCTGATGCATTTTAGAACTTCACGGCATCTAACAATGATGACACTTCTTCGACTGACATTTGAATTTTGGCTTATATCATCTCATCCAGTTTAATGATAATGCATGAAGAAATGTCTCCTTCGCGTTCGTAGTGATACGATTTAGTTTCAGAAGTACATTATTGTAGCCATTATGTATTTATAATAACGCCTCTGTTCTGTTTCAAGGATATTATGAATATATAGCTTCTAGACATATAGCTGACATAAATCTATTTTTTTCCTCTTCATGGCCTATGCAGTAACATTAGAAGATGAAATGCATTCATTATGGGTTGTGTTAAGTATCCAAGTAATGAATGACATAATTGAGAAATACTGGTTATGTGTAAGTATATATAACAATGTTTCCATTATTATAGTTACAACCCATATAATTTCAAGAGATAATTTTTCGCTGTTACATTACGTCTACCGTAAATAACTTAAAGAAGGTAATAAAATAAATAATTAGATAAAACTATATGTTATGTTTATTTTCTTTTTCAAACGGTCATATTTTAGTGTTTTCGTTTGAAATTTATCTATTTGCGTAAAGTATGCTACTTACCGATAATATATTAGGATCACCAGATTTCGTACCCTTTTTTGTGCAAAGGTGACGGTAATGTAACATATAGACTTCAGCAGTCTTGCGTTTACACAATCTTCTTAGCATATCGCATCACCATCGCCACACACATAGCTACACGAAACAATTAAATTAATTAATAATATAAACATTTAAGTTCTTAAGCACAAATTGATTCATTTTATGCCATCAAAGCATCTCAGAAATCTGCTGATATGTGTTTTGAAATCATAAAATGGACTCCCATTTCAGACTCCATTTAACGCAAATGAATGCAAAAGATCCTAATCATTGTTCTTTTGATAATATATAAACACATTTTCATTTAAAGTCGTCGAAAGGAATTTCAATATATAATTAGAAAGAATGCTCAAGTAAAAGAGTAAAATATCATTCACTGTGAAGGATTAAATTAGGAAACAGATTTACTGTAAAGAACAATGAAATTTTCCGTTGATAAATAATCAGTTGGAAAAGCAAGTACCTTACGTAGTTGAAAATCTGTGCCATGAAAAGTATCAACATGATAAGGCTCCAACTGGTTAGAACTTCACCAGTTAAGATGCTTCATAATTTTATTGCTGTCTAAAAGATAATATGCTATGAGTTTTACTAGTTACCAGCGCATAAAAACATCATTTGCCTATTTTAAATTTCCACTTTTAAGCTATTGCAGTTTCGAGGGGTATTTAGCACCTTTTTATTCAGCCGAGAAATTTCTCTTACATAAATCTAAGATGTTAATTTCTAAAGATCTTAATTTTAGTAATTCATATTTTACCTAATACTATAACCGCAGGTCCTGAATATAATGCTTAGCAAAGATTTAGCATTATATTTCATTTGACAAATTCATATAAATTGAAAAGTAATGCTGAAAAAACTAGACTTACTTCAAACATTTTGCATTACAGTTTTGCCTGAAAATCTTAATGAATCTAATTTATATGTATTATTTTTTTTCTGAATTACGATCCTTTTAAAATCTCATCGAAACAAAAGTAAGCCAAAAACGTTCAAGAATTTATTGTATATACGTTATTCCTGGGAAAATTCCATGCATAACATTTCATTCAAATTTTTAATCTATTTATAAGGCATTAAACATATTAATCAGTAAATATTAAAAGGAAAAGAATTATATCGGATGCAAATAGAAAGTAAAGTGCAAATTGATTTTAGATTGAGGTAGATAATAAATACGTATGTTATAGCAGCATCCAGGCACCATGGCTCTAAAAATGTAAATATAACGTTGGTTAAATAAAGCTAGGGTATTTTTTTGCGATTACTGTACGAATAAAAAACTGAAGATATCGTCGACGGCTTGTCGTAATTACCACACACTGGTTTCAAGAAAATTATACGAATCGAAGTCTACTGAAATAACGCTCACGTAAAATTATGAATTCAGAATATCTATTGAATTTTTTCCTTTTAACGTTTATTATAGTTTTTCCTTCCAACACGAAAAAGCAAACAAGTCTCCTCCCCAAAGGATCCCAAACATTTTCAACGGGATTCAGAACAAGAGAACGTGTTGGCCATACCAGGCTTTGAATATCCTCGTTCTCTAGAAAATCCTGGGCAGTGGCTGTACGATGACATGTTGCGTTGTCGTCCATGAAAACAAATTTATTACCGACAGCACCACAGAACATGCGAACATGAGGCAGGAGGACATTGTTAATGCACCGTTGGCCAGTCATAGTCCCAGGTGAAAGCACACAGAGCGGCGTACGGCAGTCGATCATGATCCCAGGTAATATCACAACATTTAGGATATCAGTCCTTTTCCTGCGTGTTTGCTAGATTATATGTACCCCTCTCACACTAGTTGTCATCCATAAACAGACGGGAGACTGAACCTACTTTCATCTGAGAATAATACACAAGCTCAGTCGTCTGACGATTCCATTGTAAATGGCCGAGACGGTGACGTCTAGGCAATGG
>KK119583.1:213865-301328 GCA_000611955.2 Stegodyphus mimosarum
ACAATTCTTCTTGATGCAAACGTCTGGCTATAGTGTTTTGAAAGATTCGCTTCCCAGATTCCTCTGCTACTTCAGTAGCTGTGCTGCGCCGGTTACTTTTTGGCGATAGCACTATGTACCTATCTTGTTTAGGCTTCATACTGCGAACACGACATCCGTGACTTTTGCTACATATTACATTTGTTTTAAATTGTTTTGAAAACCTTGGAACAACAATGTGGTTACGTCGAAGTTATGTTGGGAAAACATACCAAAAGTACAAGTTCATCAATTGGCTCCTTCTCATTAAATTTTGATTTTGAACAACAGGGTCTTAAACTCAATATTATACCGAACTGTTGCTCAATGCAACAATGCCGGTTCCTGAAATAAAGCCTAAAGGCACATGACATAATGTGCACCGGACGTGGAGAAAGTCTCTGAAGAGAAATCGGAGGCAAGGGAAAAAGAAATAGGAGGGTGTCCAAAAAGTCCAAAAACCAAAGAAAGAATCAGACAAGTACCTCAAAGCCTGACAAGAGTCGGAAAAAATAACCGTAAAATTATCCAAGTTTCAAAATGCAGGATACAAAATACAAGATAATAATAGCGTCAATATTCGTCAAACTTTTATACTTTTTATTAGCGTTATCAGGTGACGAACAATTGCGGCAATCCAAAAATTTCACACGCATAATAGCTCTCACTACATCCCGCACTTCTGCTGATTTATACATTTTTCTGTTTTCCATTTTGCGGTTGCTATCGCTACTACGTCAACCGTCCGTAGCAATTGTTCACTAGTGTATATATGGGAGAAAGTTACATAACGATTTCAAAATTAATATTATAAGAACAGTTTCCAATATGAATTTATTGTTCGGCATGCCTTTTTTATTTTATTCAATGATGCGCAGGCATTTCATTTATTATCAAAAAATTATATCACGCTACATGTGTTCAAAAACATGCATTTACTTATAATACTTCCCAATAATGAAGGTCATTCCTAATTTGGCAATGTTTAGAATTGGAAAACAATTTTTCGAACACCTCCATAAATCGATTTATTTTTAATATGACAACAGTTTCTAAGCTATAAATTAAAATTTGTGTGCTCTTTTTCAAAAATAAAATATTTATAGTCATGAATTTCTTGTGTAATAAAAGCAGATAGCAAAAAAAAAGTTTGCGAAACTGGTTCAATTATCTTAGGAGTGAGGTAACAATGCACTATTTACCAAAAACGTATTTGGTTACTTATACAAATACCGATATCTCCTGTCCTGATATACTTCCCACCCTCCGCCGTTAAATATTTAAATATCGTGTAGGAAACAACATTGGCATTAGTCGCATGCAAGACGCCGATAAATGCAGATTTATCCAATTTCAAGAAAGGTGTAATAGTCGGGTATTACCGAAATGGCCGATCCTTAAGGGAGTATATCGAGTTAGCTGAATTATCTAAAATCGACAATGTATATGCGATTCAAAAGTGGAAGGAGAGAGGTGGTTGCTGGAATGTGCTCAGAGTCCACAAACTCAAGAACCTTGGAGATAGAGATCAATGGGCGCTTTCTAGAGAAATTCGGAAGAACCGCCCACATACTTCAAGAGTTTTAACAGATATCTCGGAGTGTTGTTTAGATGAATGCTATCCAAAAGAAAGCACATTTATTTGGTTTTCATGGTCGTGCCGCTGCTCATAATCTTTCGATAACGAAGCCCAGCCATGTTGCTCGGCTAGTGTGGAGCATAGCTCGTCGACAGTGGACCGTAAAATCATAAGTTACGGGTCCTTTTGAGTGACGAATTAAGTTTCTTCTTCTGCTGTTTGGATGCTAGGGTCTGGGTCTGGCATCTGCCTGTAGAAGCCTTCAACCAGAATGCATTTTGCTCACACTTAAGTTTAGCGGACGTGGAATTATGGTCTAAGGGTGTTAGTCTCCTAGTATGGACTGGACCTTGGGTCCAAATTCATGGTAAGCTGAACAACAACGTCTACTGCACTATTCTGGATAACAGTGTGCTTCCTTCATTGTAGGAGGTTTATGGGTTGAACCCATGCTCCTTTCAGGACGACAATGCGAGCTGTCCTGTCTCTATACCTACAATGGATTGGTATGGAGACAAAAGGGTCAGCCGAGTGGACTGGCCTGCCCAAAGATCAGAACTAAACTCTGTCAAGAACCACTGGGAAGAGTTGTATAGCCGAATTAAGCGGTGTAACAAACGTCGAACATCAAGGAAAGAACGTGCATGTCTTCTCCCAGCCGAGTGAAAGATATACAAATAGTCGTCATACAAGAACTTGTGGAAAGCATGCACCGGAGTGTTGAGGTTATAATTTCTAATCGTAGGGGCTCTACTAACTATTGAATATGGATATTCTATTTACTTTTATATCACGGATATCCATATACCTATTGGTGGATAGTGTATTATTACAGAAATTGCGATCATAGCGCACATTTCTAGTGCGAAATTCGCAAAGTATAAAACCAGTAAACAGAGGCGGAAAATTTATCTTTTTTTGTTGCTACCATTGTAATTCCGTAAAGAAGCCACTAAAGATGCCATTACGACGATATCGAAGACCTTACAGACTACTAAACGACTTCGAACTTAGTCGCATCATAGGGTTGCGTGAAGCTGGGTGGTCATACTAAGCAATAGGCCGCCGCCTGCTTCGCGCAGACACTATTGTGCAAAGATGTTGGCAGCAATGATTGCTACAAGGAAATTGCCCAGGAAACAAAGGCTCTGGAAAGCCAAGGAGCACAAATGCGAGACAAGATACAATGATTGTTCGTCAGGTCCGAACTGCCCTATCGGTATCATAGTCGATTATTCAATGCATTACAGCAACATCTATACCTCCCGTGGTACCGTCCACCATCTGACTGAATGCGAGGTTACGCTCACAGAGGCTTTTAAGAGCTTTGCCTTTGACCCCACAACATCGGCGGTGTTGTCTGCAGTGGTGTCGCAGCCGCTCATCATGGCTGCCATCAGACTGGCATTGTATAGTGTTCAGCGATGAATCCCGCTTCACTCTTGAAGCAGATGACCACCGTGCTCGTGTCTGGAGAGGACGGGGCCAGTGGTTCTAATCAGCCTTTGTTTTACAAAAGCATACAGCCATAACCCCTGGGGTGATGGTGTGGGGAGCTATTTCTTATGACAGCAGGTCATCTTTAGTCATCCTCCGTACATTTTTAACAGCTCAACGATATGTCGATACTATCCTGTGGCAGGTTGCATTACCCTTCATGGCACGTCATCCTGGGGTCATTTTCCAACATGATAATGCCAGGCCGCATACCGCTCGCATAACTCCGGTCTGTCTCCGTGTGGTTGATACTCTTCCTTGGCCAGCAAAGTCAGCAGACCTTTCACCAATCGAGCATGTCTGGGACATGGTAGGCTGCCAGATTCGGACACCACGAAATATCGCAGATCTAGAGCGACAACTGATGAATGCCTGGAAGAATGTGTCGCAGGATGACAATAGGAACCCCTACCACTCCTGCGCCTCGACGAATTCAAGCATGCATTGCCACCAGGGGCGGTTCGACGGGCTGCTAATTTGAACACTCAGTGGGTGATTGTGAGCCTTGAACAGGTACTATGACCTTGATTTTTAATCATTTTATTATCTAGTCATACACAAAGAATAACAATAACAATACACTTCGTCTAACAATACACAATTTCATCAAAAACAACCACTTCGTTAGTGCTTAAATTTTTTTGCAAAAGAGTGTATATAGCATTATTCTAATATAGGTATTTTGACACAAAATCGGACTTTTTCTGAAATGACATGACAATGTTGTTCAATATTTCGATTCTACGACTCAAATTATGCCAAACTGCCATGTTTTGTAAAAATCGCAAGAACAGTTTTTAAAAAAGTAGCTTTCAAAATTTTAGTTTCTCAATGTTAGTTGAATTTGGTTCATATTTATTAATCTACCTTTTTTATAAAACTTATTTGATGCTTCCTTTCACATTTCGAAATTTAGGTTCATTGCAAATAAAATTCGCCCATTTCTATGATTTATTTTTAAAATTTGCATTTTTAATAACTTTTATAAATTTTTCAGAAGAAATTTGAATTATAATCTGTAAAAAGTTTACCATCATTTTAAGGAAAATGTATTTCTAAACATAATTGCAAAAAAAAGAGTTTTTATTCAAAATTTCCGAAGATATACATAAATTTATATATTTGGCGCGTTTTGAAGGTGCTTCGATTGTTTTGCAAAAGAGTGTATATGTATTCAACTCTAGTAATTTTAGTGAAGGATTTGCTACAACAAATATGATTTTTTTTGCTTTAAGTATAATCATTTATTTTTTTTAGAATGAAGTGAAGAATGCTTGGAAAATATTAAGTGTTCCAGTGAAAACACATTGAATGTATTACAAGGTAATTTTCTATTCTGCATTACCTAAATCTCATACAGAGTAATTAAAGTTTATATCTTGTTAATGGTGTGTCTTTATATTCTTAAAATAGCTAATTTAGTAAAAGCGTACAAAAAATCGCAAAATGCTGATTAAAAATGACAAAGATAAATTCTATTCGGATCTGATGAAACTAAAAGAAGCCAGAAATACTACCCTTCTTTCTATTAGTTTTAAAAACATTCAAATTGAATTTTTTCCCTCAGTTTTATATGCTATTTATTATTATTATTATTATTATTATTATTATTGGAAAACATTATTTAATTCTATAAAAGTCTGATATTTATATTAGAATGTAAAATATTGGCTAATATTATATTTTAAATTGAAAACTTATTTGCATCCCAATAGCTAAACCACTGAAAACTGGTATTTTGATGTAAGTTTTATTCTTCATAAACAAGCTAGCCGCATAAAGTTTTTTCAATTTCTGTGTAATGTGTAGTACAAATATGATTTTATTTCTTTTAAAATATCTTCTACAAATCTATTACACCTTTAGTAAATTTCTTCCATACTTAACTTAATTTAATCAACCTGTCATCTAAGAACTTATTCGATTTAATCTGCTAAATTAAATTTGTTTACTGTTATTAGCTGTTAAAAGAGTATATAATTTTCTAGAAGATATTTACTTAAATTATTATGCATTTAATTCATTTTAAGTATTTCTAAGCCAATGCAGACATTGACAGTTACATAAAATTAAGTGTTTTATGTCTAACTTATAAGTCTGATAGTTAAATTTTAGAAATTTTATTAATAGTTAGTATCATAGTAATGATGCTAAACTTTTCTTTAATTTTTACATCAGACTGTGTATATTTCAAATGGGCTTTCCAAATAACAGTGTCAAGCTGCAGAGGGAAAAGACTTGATACATCATAGATGAAATATTTTCAATTATTGAACAAAGAAAATAATGGCTCAAACAATAATTGCAATTTTTCACTGGATCATGAACACATAGATTTTGCAATAAATATTTGCTGCAAGTAAAATGACGTGAAGTTTGCATAATGAAAATGATTAACCCTACTTGAAGATGCTATAAAACGTTTTTAACTGAAACTGATTTTTGAAGGAAGACTTCAAAAACTATTCTTGTTATTATTATACTTCACATTTTTAATCTTCTTTTCAGTATCAGTTCTGATTTCATTTTTCTTTATTTTAATTCTATTTGTTTCCTCATTTTGCTCAAAATATATATGAATTTAAACAATAAATAATAAACTATTAACAAAATAATATTAATTGAATTACTTTATATTTTAAACTGAGATGCCATTGTTATCTTACCTCAAGATTTATAGTCTGATTGCGAAGAAATTTATTGGTATTATTTTTAATTGTGTACCGATTTCTGAGTTATCAAATATTAAAATAATCATATACATAAATAATAATTTAATGAATAATACTTCCTGTGTTAATCTTTTCATATTACTCAGGTATAGCTGGAGGGTAGCAATAATCATAAAACGTCGCAGCTGTTGTACAATTCAAATTATATATGATTCAAATTATTTATGTTCCAAATTATTTATTAATTTATTAATTTCATTATCCAAATTATTTATATTATTTATGTTCAAATTATTTATGATTTTTACTTTTACTCGAAAAGTTTGAATATTTTAGTTATCATTGTGTACTGAAACACCAATTGATTTGTGCTATTGTGCTAATTGAAATAATATTAGAAAATGCATTTTGGTTAATCTCACTAGTTGATTTTTAAGCAAACCTTTGTTGAATTCTGGCAGATATTTATTCCAATTTTATGCTAATATTCTTTTCAAAACTAGACTGAACGTTACTGTATGAAGTTTTCTCCTAAATTTTAATTTAATGTGAAACTTTAAAACTGAGTGATTCCTTCTATGCTTTTGAGATACAGAATTTTTAAGAAACCTAAAATTTTACCAAAATCTTTATTCTTAAGTTTTTTTAGTCAATGAATATACTGCATTCTTGTATCAAATTTCATTCTAGATCTTTTCAAATCCAAATGTGTTATTGATCGTGTTACTATTTAAATAACTTGCATTACGAAATTTCTCACTATAATATCTTTAAAACTTAACATGGCATGCATACTTTATTAGTAAAAGCTACGAATAAAGTGCGATAATATTGTATGAATATTCTTAAATGTTACGTATAGCGTACTTATGTTGTAGCATAAAAATATAGGGTTTTTTTCCTGAAGCATTATATGATATTTTTATGTTCCAGCTGCACATTTTTTATACGAAGTGCCTTTAGTATATTGTACGTGCCTTTAACGTACGTACACTTTACTAATGAATGTGTGCACTACTTAATGTGTAACACGCAAGTGTGCGCGGGCAACATGCAATTTGTGAATGAATGCTGCCAGGGTACACTCATGTGCAAAATTAAGCGAATTTGAACATTATTTCGAACTTCTGAAAACCTAATGGACAGATTTTAATGAAATTTGGTATGAGTATACATTTATATCAAAGAAAGAGATATGCCATTCAGAAGTCATTCTATGTACTCATCATTTTCAGTAAAGCTCGTAGTGCAGCGGTATCCAAAATCCACCTTGTGATATCGAACTGCAAACGAGTCTAATATGCAATATAGTCTCATTTCAGAGCCAAACAGGAGAGTGACGGAATACTTGACAGGAGGCTAGTAACAAGCTCCTGTAGCAGTCGAACCCATTCCTGCAGGATGGCAGTTTTAGGTTTCGGAATAGTTCTCGGAAGGGGATGGCGAGGTGAAACTACCCTACTAAGAACGTCCTAGACATGCTGTACAGGTTAAAGACAGGAGATTTTGTTGTCCAATCCATACGGGTAATATTCCCAGTTTTCAGACATCGACAACTGAGACATATGTCAACGAGCTTTATCGTCCATTAATACGAAGTCCGGACAAGTTGTGCCTCTGAATAGGCAAAATGTACCATCTTCTCTCTAGATCTCATAGGAGTCAGGGAGTCCTTGTCAAACACATGTAGGGGGCTGCTGCCGTGCAAACATAATTCCGGCCCAAACCATTAGAGCTCTGCCAGCTTTTCACTTTTGAGAGAAGGAGGGTAACAAGTTCCGTTCGTTCTCTCCTCAGTTACAGGTATGCCAAAAATCATTGTTCATTCTGAATCTCGACTTATCTTTAAAACGCACGGTGCTCCTCCGGAAGTCTGCTTCAAAACGTAGGCTGTTTGCACTATATTAAACGCGCTCTCCCGTGTGCTGCAGTGAGCAGAATGCAAAGAGTGGGACTTCTGGCATACAGCTTCTACCATGAAGCCTTCGGGCAATTGTAGATAGGGAAACTCGGGTTCCATAGGCAACATACAATTTACGTGAGAACTGTGAAGCTGTAACTCTCCTGTATGCTGAGAGTGTCATATAACAATCTTCATTCGTCGTTTTGGATGTCGACCGATCTTGTCCAGATCTTCTCGATAAGAATCCAATATCCTGAAACTGTTTCCATAAATTGCAGACGACATGGAGCGTTACACTTACTTACTGACTTCCACTAGCTGATTTCTTGTACCGCCTGTTATATGACTATCAGTATTTGTACTCAATTGGTGGAGCATTCTGTTGTCGCAAGGCCTATCCGAAAACCTAACATATACCTTATAAAAGTTACCCAATTCTTGCGAGAGGGACGACAAATGTTGTGAAGGAATACGAGCACACGAATCGCCGAAAACCTTTTATGCGCTTAACTTTTCTTCCATAGTCGCAGCTCCGCTGATAGGCACGTGTATGCTTGTATATTGGACTCTAAATATTTGCATTATTTTTCTCGCCGTAGCTGGTACCTTAGGTCCAATAATACTTACAAAAATTGACATAGGTTTCAAATTCTCTTATTAGATTTTCACACAACTGTAATTCTGTTT
Source organism: Stegodyphus mimosarum (assembly GCA_000611955.2). Taxonomy (NCBI): domain Eukaryota; kingdom Metazoa; phylum Arthropoda; class Arachnida; order Araneae; family Eresidae; genus Stegodyphus; species Stegodyphus mimosarum. Next base: position 222,222 of record KK119583.1, read on the forward strand.
ACAGTGCTAACGTACGTAAATAAGATGTTTGAATACAAATTGAGCAAAGTTGTTAGCAGTGATAACGAGGAAATAAAAATAATTGAAATTTTAAATGCAGTTTAAAGATTATTTTGAAATAATTAATACTACGAAGACGTTTATGTTCTTTCGTGATATATATATACATATTAAAATTTCAGACATTTAATTATGTTTAATGCAAGTAATATTTATAAGCATTAAAGAAATAATGAAATAATGTAGCGAGCACTATAATTAATTCTTTCAAAGTCATTTAGATTTCGTTTCTAAATAATATTTATTTCTTCTTTTCCTCTCAGTTTTTAGAGATAATTAATTTAAAAATTTTGAAATCAGTTCACAAAATATTTCCAGAATTATAAAGCCTAATTTAATATTTTTAAAACCACTTACTGTGACATTTAAATTTATTGGAAGGAAAAAATTCTATATTAAATTGGAGAAAAACCAATGTAGTAGGTCTCGAATTTGGAGAAAACTGTCCTGTTCTTTTTTGCTGATATAATACTTAATACACTATCGTGCTTCCCTAACATATATTTTAACAATCTTCAGTAATTTTGAGGTATGCCTGAAGCCATTAAATAATACCTCAGTTGAAATAAACATATGAAATTTAAAATAGCAATAAAGAAAAAAATTAAGTTAGATTAGAATAATTTGTAATATTAAAAAATTAACTCTTCACTAAATTTTCTGTGTTACAAATAATTTCGGCAGAAAAAATATTGAAATTCTTTCATGTTGATTAAATCTGTATATCGAGTTATGCGTCTATGCAACGTGTCAAAAATATTCTTTATACTTAGAGAAGATAATTTATTTCAGATATGTAGAAAACTGTGAAAATGGGTTTAGGCTGTAATTTCAAAAATTCTCTAATACGTCATGTTTAGATAATGATTGCTTAAGTGATAAATCAATAAACAACGAAGCGTTTTTAAGATAAATAGTTCGAACATTTACTTTTGAAACAGAATTCCATTTGGTTTAATATGGAACGCTTTCAGTTCAATACCGTAGTATAAGACAGAAAGTATATTTTTACACAACTCATTATGTTTAAGCCAGAGTTTTAATAACTTTGATAATAAACAAGTGCATATTGAATTAATATTGCATTTTAGGAAAATGTCAAGCATTTGTAATGTTACAGATTTTATATATATTTGGCTATTTTTTAGAATTGTAATTGGAATTGTTTTATTTTCCCGTGCAACGCAGACGATTTTTGAAGAGAACGCTAAGTCGGAAAAATTAAAATAAAAGAGCGCGCGCATTTAATGTGTAATAAATAAATATCTCTTAATTACTGTTGCCATCCAGAAAAATCGAGATTGTTCTAGTGATAATTAAAAAGCTTATAAAAGCCGAATTGAAACACCTCATCTAAGTTGTAGTTGTAGCTGCTTAAAGCGAACTGCTATTTGTTTACTTAATGCTGTAGTGATTTCGCTGTGAGATAGAATTATTTTATCTGTTTTGAATTAAGTTTTGTTAAACGTTTGAGATATTGTGATATTGTACGAACATCTCGGAAGAAATATTTCAGCATTCTGATTTATTTTTTGTGGAAAGAATAAACTTTTGTTAACTTTTTAACGACTTGTGCATTCAATCCATAACGAACCCGTACGCACACAACAGTAATAACAAAAAAAAAATATTTGATAGGAAACAAAAGTCTCTCTTAATTAAGCATTTTTTATTATTAAGTACCTCTTAAAATAACAACTCTGAAAACATTGTAATGTTTTGGTGAATTTCGCAAACGTAAAGCATAGAATACTTTTGACATACCAGAAACCATTTCTATCAATTCTCTAGCAATACAGAAAAAAGCCACAGCAAGAAAAGAAATTTTTCCTTTCTGCTATCACTCCAATACTACCAAATATCCTGTCAGAACCAGACATATGGAAAATATGATTGGCGTACGGTAACATGCAAGGAATGTCATAGATAAACTGACTGAATTTGGAGACTTTCTAGTGGATATTTTCTACATACATTTCAGAAAGCTTCTATAGAACATTTTTATCTTCGGGAAATAATTCTACGCGAGTTTCAGTATTCATAAGGCCATTTCCGGCAAATTCTGTTAAGATAATCTATGAAATCGTTTCACTTATTATGATATTAGCATCAAGTCCAATGCTCTAGTGAGGTTCTTTGTGAAATATGTAAATTAGCGATTCAGAAATTTGCTTCTGTTCAGAACTTAAAAGAATATGTTTGATATAAGATAAATACGTTTATAATTTCAAGCAAATTTTTAAATTACTCATGACTTGAAATTCGATTTACGTAGTATTAGTTTACTGCGTTTGTGTTTTCACAAACATTACAAATAATTTCTTTAATAACGATTCGTTAAAGTTTCAATATCTGTTCATCCTTTTACTTTTGAATACAATGCATTGATTTTACTTTTTGCAATTTTACTATGCGCATTTGTTTTGTTTTTAATAGTTTTCTTTGAAATATTTTCTTATGTATTCATAAATTTCAAAATTAAAGATTTTTTTACTTATTAAAATTTTGTTCAATATGCTTTAAAATATGCCAAATATTTACATTTGAAAACAAAGTATTAAATTTCTCGTTTCCCTCAATCTGAACGTATAGCTGTCACTCTAATTTAAAATTTTAAATCGTTTGACTTCTAAAAAATGTGTCGCATTTGAATTCTATGTTTCAATTTGATGTATTCGTCAGTAATGTCTACATATAATAAAAGGAAGAGTCTCTGTGTGTGTATGTGTGTCTTTGGTTCGTGCTGCGTGTAAGCTAATAGACCCAGAGCTACGAAATTTTGGTGCATAGGGGTGCATCTAGACCACTGCACCTCGAAGCGAGTTTTTCAAAATTGGAATGAGATTTTTTTTAAATTCGATAATTTTCTCTCATTATATCAGCAACACTGGCACGAAGCCATTGTTGCTGTTATATCACTGTTGCCATTGTTGCTGATAGCAGCGCTGTTGCCACTGGGTAAAATGAGGGCGATAATTTTTTGCAATTTTTAAATTTAATGTTTCTCTTGGATACTGTACGTTTGTCGAAAGAAAGCAATGGGAAGTTGATTTATTTATTTATTAGGCTATTAGGATAATTAATATTTGTATTAAATGATATAAGCCTATTTCATTGTAATTTTTTATACGTAATACAATTTTAATTAATTTTTTTTGGTAAAGATGTTTTGCAGATTAAAATTCTGTGCAGTTTTTAAATTTAATGTTTGGTGTTCCCTTTAGCTATTTTTCTAGTACTTTTAAAAGCCAGACGAAGGCTGGACGTGTAGCGGCTAGTTTTAGATAAAATAAAGATTTAGCTGAATAACTTTTCTTTCTAAATATATATTAATATTTAACAGAAGACTTCAATTCTCAGATGTACGTAACTGCATCTTTACCATATTTATGATACAGCTTTCTATATTTTTTCGATTATGATGTATAGGTAAAATTTAATTCTCACAATTGACTCAAAACATCAACATCATAATAACTTGGGAATATATTTCTAAATAAGAATTAGCAAAGTGTCAACTTCTAACAATCTCACCGAATGCTACCTAGTGCCTTTATTAGCGTGAAATTAAATTCAAATTGTCACGTATTCAGCCTTCCGCAAACTATGATTACTGTGCAGCGTGAACTACAACTGTGGTAGTGGTAACTAGCAGACTCTAGGTCGTTGAATTAATATTGAAACCTATTTTGGGCCTGATTTGCATTTTCTGGTAAAGGCTGAGAAAATGTTAGGCAATAAAACAAAAGTCTTAAGTTTAAAACGAAACTGGTGATAACGCTATTTTAATTTTCAAGTGACGAAGGAATAGTACATAATTAAGCCCTATTAAATTAGTCTAAAAATCAAAAAGGTGGAAAATTACAATTTATTTTCTCAAGCAGAGTGTTTATATTCTTTAGCTGCATATTTAGAAGAGTTTCGCTGAATAAGTCTGGATATATGTCAGTTGATGACTGAAAATTTCTGACAATAAATGTTCCTTTCGCATTCCAGACTTCTGCAGTCCAATGCTTTAGCTTACTTTTCTCAATCTAAGCGATTCACATACTATGATTTTATTTTTATCGCAGAAGAATTCTTAGAGTTAAATCATTATTGAGTATACGACTATAGATATCATCTTGGACTGGGATCTCATCAATGTTTGGCAGAAAGATAACTGTATGAGAATTATTATATCCACAATATGGATTTTTAGCTATCGCTTCACTACTTGATAATATTGAAAGTATGTATCTTAAAAAGCTGAAAATTGATTTATGATTTAGCTATAAACGAACGATCATTTTGTGTTTAAAATGCATTATATTACTTTTATCTTTTCGTAGTATTTAATAAATTAAATAATCTTAATATTAGTTTATTATTGTTTCAATTTCAGCACAATATAATTGTTTCTAATGCCTCTAAAATTAAAGCGTCATTAAGGACTGAGTTACATAAAATGTTACAGATTTACATAAGGACTGAATTACATGGCAATAATTTGTTTCAGAAAGAAATAGTTACTATGTATAACTATCTCCAGTCCAGAGAAGTTCCAGTTCAGAAGATCGAGTTGGAGAATATCTCCAGTTCGGTAGTATATACCAAAATAGAATTAAAATGGAATTAATATAAATACTGTAATTGCCATTCTCTCAAGAACCACAAAGTGAAGAACGTTTTGCATAATTGCCAATGTAATTAGCCTATCAGCAGAATTTCCTTTGCTAAATTTGTACATATGAATCATTCTTTTAATGAAAACAAAATGTTCAAATAATGTCGTTTTGTAAAAGAATTTCGAAAATACATTATGGGACAACAGAAATATACGCAAGTAGGCAAAAATGTCAACCATATTAATAAATTTGTTTAAAATCTTTCCATCGAAATACTCTTTTATTGCCTTGCTTTTTTTTCAAACCTGAGAAATTTTCGTCCGAGTTAAATGGTGGAAACGTAACTAACCATTCTGAGAGCTTAACTAAAATTTCATTTTGCAGCGCATATTCTGTGAAATGTTCACCTATGCTTTCAAGCAATTCTGAATTTTTAGAATGACCGATTTATTTTTAAAATTGAAGGTTTTTACATTTAAGACCGTTGAATACTGGGAGTTGAACCCCAAAAAAGCTAAACGTTGGTTTGGTTTTTGTAGTATTTTCCCATGTGTAATCTGAGTCAGTTTTCCTTAGAAAGTCGCCGACAAATCTGAGTAGATTTAGGAAAATGCATTAAAATCAAAATGATATACTTCCGGAAAAGAAATGAAATCACTATTTTTCGATGACGAATACTAGTTTAGAAATGTTCGGTGTTCATAACTTATTGACGGGATGAAGATATGTTTTAAAAATTACAGAATACGAGATAAGGCAAAAAGGCTGAATGGATTTTATTTAATACATCAAATAATTGTATTTACGTCTGGAGCTTCAAATTCTTAACATCGTCTGAAGAATAGCTGTTTTTTTGTTAATTAGATTTTTTTAATTCTTCGATGTTGCGAATCTCTGCAGCACAAATTCGTTTCTTCAGATATCCCAGTAAAAATAAGTTGAATGGTCTGACGTCCGGAGAACGGGGTGACCATGAAATTTCTCCACCTCTACTCGTCCAATGATCTTGGATATTTCATCAATGATATCCTGTGCGTCTAGCCAAGTGACAGGCGTCCTATCCTACTCGAGAAATCATTTGGCTGCAGGAAATTCTTTACGAACTACGCGATCATCAGGTGTGATATGTTGACAAATTTGTTATTTATACAGTCCATTTCAATCGTTCATGAACAACTTTATGAAAAGTTGACTTGGCAAGATACGCATGTCTCCCGGACATGTGTTTGTGGCTATAAACATCCTAATTTTCCTCAGTGACTCTTGGGGTACATGCACCTTCTTTACGCAAAACATGCCCGGTTTCTGAAAGATGTTTTAACCATCTTTTAATTGGTTTTTCTATTATTAGAGGTTTATTAAATTCAATGTCGGAACCGTTCCTGAAATGTTTTTATATATTGCATTTCCCATAACCAGAAAACGCGTACTACGTTTTTTATACATGATTCGATTTTGTCCGTAAACAAAGAAGTTCCTTGTTGATACTCCCAAAAAATAGAACAAACGAAATTCCTTTAAATAAAGATTATATCGATATACATTATTTCTGGTTACTGCGTCAAACTATGTCTCAATTTAATTTTTGTTTCCGAGATTTAAAATAAGGACACACTGTAAATGCACTGAGATAAAAAAAATCTTCGAAATTGATCTTTAAAATCCAGTCATCGGGAATTTAGGGACTACTGACGCAGCCATTCTGACTACTGGTACAGACGTTCAGACTACTGAACACAGCCGCTAGTAAAACATCGTGGAGATCTCTTGATTATTTTATTTGATATTTAATTTAACATTAAGATATAATAAAGATGTATATGCCATATGTTTTACCAGCTCTAATAATGTGTATCTCAGAATAGATAGACGAAGTTTGCGACTTTGGATTGAGAATTGATGTAGACAATGCTAAATTTTCGAATCTTTCTCGGTATCACCTGTCTGTATGGAAATTTTAAAAGATTTCTGATTTAATATTTGGTTTAAATGCCACAATCAAATTATCACATATGCAATAGGGATACTTTTGATGCAATTATCAACATTTTATAAATTGAACCTCCTCTAAAATTTCTTAATATTTTATTTATTGATATATATTTGTTGATATATATATATATATATAGATTTTTTATTTATTTTCTCTATGACTATCTATCTAAATTTATCGATTCTGGACGCGAACCTTGGCAACATTATCAAACACTGTATTGCACAGCAATAAAATTTGTGCGGAAGCATGATTAGCAGCTTATGGAGGTTTTAATGAATAGATTATGTCCATAATATTTAAGATGTTTTAATTTTAGTGTTCCCATAATATAACTGAAAGAGATTGTTATTAATATATTTCAATTTGATTTCCTTCAGTTGACTTCTGTATTTTCTGAAAAAAAAAAATGTTTAATTATTAGTCCGAAGGGCGTTAGCCCGGAAAGCCAGATTAAGTTCGTTTTGGCATTTTTTGGCATTATTTTGGTTTGATTCACAATAAATGTCGGTTCGGTTTTCAAATTATTGCCACCAAATATTAGAGTCCTTAATTATATTTAAAGAAATTAAATAATGAAGAATCTGCAAAAATATATGTATCATTTTTGCGTTGTGATAAAACAATGATACCTACAGCCATCACATTTTGAATAACCGGCATTTCCACCCGAATATGGGCATTTGGAAACCCAAATTTGGAATTTGAAATTTGTTTTATTATTCATTTCATATTTTGTAAAACTTTAACGAATTTTTGATTAACAAACGCAACGATTTCAAAGCGAGGCAATGGCAACACTATACGAAAACAAACCATTTTTATCTCCAGTGCGCGAGACTGTGTATCGGAAATTCTAAAGATATGCTCATTTTAAAATTATTTTGCGATGCTGCCGTTCATTTAACTTTTATGATTTAAGTGCGAAAACCATAATATTGAATAAATAAAGGTAACGCACAAAACGTTGAAAAAACGCCCCTTTGGGCGCAATGTAAAATCTGAAAGGTTTTAGATTATTTTTTATTTATTTATTTTTTAAATTTTAATCAGTTAAGGCTAACATTTAAGGATTAAAAAACTAAAGAATATAGGAGTATTTTCTTTATTTTCGAACATCTTAGCAAACTTTACAAAAAAGGTATAAATGCTCCCTTACAGTCACTCATGTCACTGAATATCTATGTACTGTTTTCGATTACCTAAAGTGAAGTTTTGCAAAAGTAATACCGCTTAGAAACCATTTTAAATCTTTTAAAACTTAATGGGGGAAAGAAAAATATTCCCTCCTTCAACTTTTACGAAGGCGTTATAATGTTCATTGGACGTAAACAACGATGTGCGTAAGTATAACAAAGGATACATTCAGATATAATATATACGATGAAAAGTATCTAACATTTTTAATTCAATTTCGGGAAAAATCTTTTTGAAGCAGATTCTAAATGTTCACATGATTCATGTACTCCAAACGGAACATTGATTAAGAAGTGGACCTGAAGCTACCAAAGTAATCGGAAATAAAGTTTCCTTTTACATCTTCATTTTTTCTTTAGGATGGGGAGTATCCCTCATCAGCTTAAAACACGCAATTCAAAAATCAGTATCACAGAACATTTCAGAAGCAGTCTTGTATTATTACAAAACAACAAACAAAGATATATATGTCGCAGAATGCTGCGTTTATGTTGCTAAAATAAAACAGAATAAATGTTTTACTTTGTTTTTAATCTCTTAATGCTATTCGAGTAGTTAAATATATTGATAGCTTTTACCTTTTAGCAATTTTTCAGTTAATTTTAACTAGATGTTTGATAAGTATTTCTAGATATAATAAATTTATAACACATATCATTTTAATTTGTCGTTTAGAACATTAATCAATTTAGAACAGACATCATTTATCTTTAATGAAGTTAGAACAGATATCGTTTATCTTCAATAAATTTAGAACGTTAGTCGTTGGTAAATTTAGAACATTAGTCGTTGATAAATTTAGAAAGCATATCATTTTAGCTGTTACTCATGTTTCAAAACTTGAATATTAAAAGCGAAAGTAATGCATCCATAGCGTGTCTGATACGCTGTTAACATTCAGTGTGTTGCAAAATCGGAAGCTGAAGAAAAAAGCAATTTTACTTCATAGCATTCAATCTCCGACCTTCGTAAACCTAAGCAATTTTTGGCAATTTTATGCAACCGCTGGTTTCCTTTATAGAACTTCTTCTTTAAGAAGCCTGTAGTTGTGGGTTCACAGTAACTTCAATGTTATTAAAGCAATAACCTTTAAGTAGAGACTTCGTTTACGGAAGCGAAACGTAGGCTGAAGTAGCTCAGTATGAGGAATAATGAGGATAGTTAAGTACTGTGATAATTTTCTTTACCAGGAAATGTTTTGTGCGACTGCGCTTTGTCTTATAGCGAAAAAATGTTACTCGATTGAAGTTGTAAGGTTTTAGTTAAACTAACAAAGTTTTATTTTAGTTTAAATCTTTCTATCTCTTCTCATGTTTCAACTTCCCGTCAGAAGAGGCGCGCGTTTTCAGCTTATGCTAATTTGAAGTAGAGCCAAGTTATATTTAAACCAGAGGTAGAAACCTCTCAGTGTGAGAGAGCGTTTAGTCTCAGATCACGGTCATTCTGCTCGACGTTCGCCTGACCAGCTAGCAGCTAAATTCTATGCCATACTGCTTGCTACGCGATTGCTTATTGAAATAAATCCAAGTGCGCTAGTATTAGTAAATCTTGCTACGCACCATTTAGTTAGAGGCCAACTCCGCGTAGAGCTCTGTGAGCAAAGCTTAATTAAATTTCTATTTAGCTTTAGTTTAAATTTATTTGATTGTTCATTTAGATCCAAGTGTGGTCTTTTACTTTTTGTATCCCTCCCGAGTTGGGAAGTGATTTGTAAATAATATTGATTTAATAAAAGAGGATTTTAAATCCCTTTCAAGTGCAGTTATTCTTAAGCACAGTATCTACAACCAGAACATAGCTGCATTCAGCTCCTTGTTCCAGATCAGGACTTAAGGACTTTAAGGAGTTTCACAAAGATGTTTGCCAAGACTATGCACAGAACACTCAGTTCTGACAAAGCGTTTCAGGCGTAACACGATGAGCTCTTTTCAGAATCTGTCATTGAATCTCAAGAAAGTACGAGTTCACTGCGAGTCCCTTAGGATCAAATTTTTTATAAGCATCCTTTTCCAATCAGATAAAATATCACTAGCTTGGTCACTCGAGTTTTTTGATTGCAAAACGTCTGTAGTCGGGGTAAATCTGAAAAAAAAGATCAGATTTAATTCTTTCTTTACAGCAAACCTTTATTGGTCTTCTTTTCGCAGAAGAATGACAGAAGTGAACTGAAGGTAGCGATTAAATGCATCAAAAAAATATATCCTTATATTTTAGGAGAAATAGGTTTAGAGGTCATACAAATAAATGTTTTCAATTACCAGTAAATGAATTAATCTAAAAACTTGTAGATGTAGTGTGTATAATTATACTGACAATAGCAATGCTATGATATAAATAGATGGTTTCATCTTTCTAACCGAAATTATTTGTCAGTAATAGTATTATTGTTTTCATATTTCGTAACATTTCCTAATTAATTACTTTTGATTTTCCTTAATAACTTCCACCCTGTGTAGTCATTAGAAATAAAAGTCTGACTATACCAAATGAAATTACTAATAACAGTATTGGATCAACACTTAAGAAATGAGGTTTTTTTGGTTGAACTGAAAATCTAAAGAGAAAAATTTTAACAGCCCGCATCAACTTGCTATAAATATCAACATATTTTTTTTTTCAAATTCTTATTCTTAAAGTCAATTCTAAAGAGTACGGTTTGATTTTAACAGTTATTTTTTCAAAGCTAAATAAATTGACGAAAAAGCATATTTAGTATATTTTGCTTTATGAGTTCAATTAAGTAATTATTAATAGGAACCACAGTGCAGTATATGGGAAATGGACCATAAGCTAATGTCAACGCTGGCTGAAGATATTCCTACCAGAAAATTACAGCCTAGTAACCGAGCCGTTTCTTCTAAAATCTGTAGAGCTTGACGAGAAAGTCGTGCAGACCATGGGAGAAACGAATCTTATCATAACTATTGACATCTAACAGAGAAAAGAAAAGAATTTGTTTTAGAATAAAAGAGAATGTTATTTATTTTAAATTTGAAAAAGGAAAGTATATAAAAACCTCATTAATTATAGAATGGCCGTAACTGTAATAACGCAAGTAAAATAAGGTTTACACAATTGTGCGGTTTTACAGTTTAAAATGCTTAGTTTATTATTGCTAAAGGAAATTCAGGAAAAAGTATGTTTTCCTATAACTAACAAAGTAGCTAATAGTTTTACACTGTTGATAGGAAAAACTTTACGAAAGAAAGAAACAATGTTTTCAAAAAGTATCTAATTGAAAGCAGCTTCCATTCAGTGGGGAGAGAGGTATCTTTTCAGTCATCAAACTTCAATCTCCGAAACACTTGTAAAACTGCACTGAAAGGCAATTGGCTCCCACTATCTTCCCTCAAAATCTTCAAACAGGTGCTTACGTTGTATGTGATTTTTTCTTTCTCTCCAAAATTAATTGAAAGTAAGGAGTGGTGTTGCCAATCACGTATGGAAGCTATGGCAGACAATGCTTCACACAATTGCCTTTCTACAACTTTTCTCATAAAAAATGTTGGCTTTCTATTTCTCAATTTTACAGTTTTTTAAAAAGCATTTATTTAAAGATTTCCTCAGAATTCTTCAAAGTTAAAAAAAATGGAAATAAATATTTTTAAATATTGTCATTAACCGCATGTTTATATTTATTAATACATTAATGTATTGATTAACATAGATTATATGGAAGAGTAAAAGTATGGTTCAGACTTATTTCTGTAGGTAGATTAAGATTTTGAATTGCAAAATTGAATATTATTGCTATTTGAAATATTTTAGATTTTTAAATACAAGTATTACGAATATGATATAAAAATCAATAAGACAGGAACTTATTCTTTAAAGACACAGCTCAGAAAGGTTTATTACATTCATATTTCTATTTTTAGAAGAGATGTGGGAAAAAATCAAATTGAAAACCAGTTGTATGGAACTATGAGAAATTTAGAATTTTATGTAGTCTATTCTTTACCTTAAGCAAATCTGTAAGGTAAAAAATATGTAAATCGAAATTATAATTTAAATTAGCAATAGCCTCAGTTCCTCTTTTTAATTTTGGGTATTCTAAGAATAGTAATATTAATAACTATTTATGGATTGCGTCATTTCTAAATCAGTCCATATCATATGATTTGTAACACTTATCAGAAGCTTCTTCGGAAACTGAACAAAAAATTTCTAGAATTTAAGCCTTTCTCTTTTTGAGCTCTCATACTGGATAACTATGCACTTTGCTTCTACCTCTGTTGCCACCAAAATCCACAGCAGTAGAAGAAGCAGGCAAAAAGGTACGTATATATGTGTGTATAATTTTTGCTTACTTTTTATTTAATTTTTGCTTGTTTTCTCAAAATTTTATTTTCATATCTTTTTTTCTAAAATTACAGACTATTGTTTGAAAATAATTGGATTTCTAGCCGTTTACTTCTGTTTTCAAAAACCTTTTTTTCTGGCGAGGGGCAAGTATTTGATTTCAAATTTTGTTTAGCTAATTTTATTTTGCTGACTAGCCGTTACCTTTCTTTAATCTAAATGTAAATTTAATTTGTAAATTCCATTTGGCTCTTTCTCTATAAATATTTTACTATTTCAGCATTTACATAACTTATGTAATTTTACATTTTACGTAGTTTTGGTTTCTTAAATTGTCGTATTCTTTTTAACCTGCATATTTACCACTTCGGTTAGCTAAGTTACAAAATTTAAATTTTTAAATTGAAAACAGTTCTTCCTCCTTTTTCATAAATTGTGACTTTTAATCTAATTTATATCTCATATATGCAATATATATATTATGTGCCTAATTTACAGATTATAAAACTAATTTATATATTATACATCTAATGTCCTATAATATTAACGGAATTGTAACGGAGCTAGATAATCATGATAATTCATATTTGATAGCAGAAAGCATTATCATTGTATAATAGAAAAATTAAAATTTCTTAAAAAAGAAATGCGTTTTACTAACTCGTATTTAAAGCATCGGCTGCCGATGCTTACGCCGTAATGAAACAAAATGCCTAAGCCGTAATGTTATTTATTAACAGATATGGCTATAACGGCTAATAGCAAAACGGCCGATTGCCCGAATTCCTCTCAGCTACATATTAAAGACATATATAATAATATAATATACAGAATATGCTCGTAATTAGAATATAATACAAATAATAAAAATGCAGCATCTCATTAGAGTACTGTAGAATATGTAACGAACAGTAATTATTTAATTACATTTGTCAAAACGCTATAGTGTTTATAGGGATGTAGTATTCGGGTTTTCGGGATAACAGGCTCAGATTAGTCTCTAAATTTGAGACAAAAAAACCTAAACAAAAAATTAATTAAAAAAATTTTTAAAATATCTGAAAACTTTCAGATTTTACATTACGCCAAAAGAATCGTTTTTTAACGTTTTCTGTGTTACATTTATTTATTAAATATTATATTCTTCGCTCTTAAAGCATAAAATTCAGTTCAACAGCAATATCGCAAAATAATTTTGAAAAGAGTATATCGTTAGAATTTCCGATATGATTTAATCATTATAATCATATTAATAATAATATACATACATATATTAATTATTTCGGGATTTGGAGCTATATAACTGAAAATCTGATATCTGTGGCTAAATAAATTATAATTATATACCTGAAAGGGCATCACAATTATGTGTTTTCAGTATTACGTAATCGTAGTTCTCTATTTAAAAGGAAAGGAATATTTTTCGTTAGGTTTAACTTTCCTTGTAATCCATATCTTGAAGATTTTTCTTGAAGAACTAATCTAATAGATCGTATCGTATAGACCATACAGGATGCAGCAAATTAACTCAAGGTGCCCGCAATTTAAAAAACAAATATGTTTTCCAAGGAAAATGATATTCATGTAATGATTCCCAATGGTCCTATTAATGCATTACTACATAGTATTCAGACGATAAATGTTATAAAGCTCAGAAAATATCCTACGCTTCTTTAAAAAAATTACATTGCATATGAGGGGTCTTTAGCAGTAATTATGATTTCATTCTTATGGATGGTGTTGATAAACATCGTTTTAAAAAAATCTAGATGTGTACCAAGTTTTGGAAGTTTCATATGATACATTCGAGTTGTATTTTAAAGTTGTTAAAGCTCACAATTTTTTTTATATGATTAGTAATATAAAGTAGATGTTATCGAATTTTATTTCTTTATTTATAAATGTTATTGCTAATTTCTAAACAAATTATGTTTAAAGCGTTACATGTATTTGGTACGTCTTTAAAGTTCACTCTGTTACAGTTATCTCAAAAATACAAAACAAGACGGTAGTAAACAAAGCTTACTTACGATACATTCCGTAATGTATTTATAAATATATTGGCATTAAATCCTTCCTTGAATTTATTCGTAATTGATTTACCTTATCAACGATGGGAAATTAATTCTATTCATATAAAATTAAGAATATCATCAGTTAGACATTTAGTTGGAATAACTAGTACACATATTTTGAAAAAAAGGGAAAGGAAACTAATACGTAAAACAAGTTATAAATCCTATTGTACCTGTAAACCTATAGTAAGACATTATCAATGTATTTCCTAAATAACGTTCTCTCAAATGAAGGAGTTCGTAATATTTTATAAACTTTCAATTGAGATGGTATAGCTACTCTTTGGTATAAATGGAGCGGATATTTCTTATAATTAAATGAATTTATTTAGAGAAGAACATTTCTGAAAAATTTGATGACACAAAAGTAACTTTAACTAAATAAGATGCTAAGAACGTTAGCCATGAATAAAAGATTTTTTTATATTCAAAGCACATTATTTGCTTTCATATAAAGAAAATTATCTCCCTTTGTTTTTCATGTATACGTAGAGAATTTGTACATAGTGAGAGATTAATTATTTCGATTAGAGATTAATATTATAGATTAATTTTACACACAGTTCTTATAAACTTCTAATTGGTGCATATATAATAAAACTTAGGTGTTGTTTCAAGTAAAATAAATTGTACAGGATGAGATCACTGCAAGAAATAATCCTTAATTTTTTTGGCTTATGGCGATGCACATAACAGCTAATTGCCTAAACGATAGGCCTTCGTAAAACGTGGTTTGAACTAAATCGGATTAACATTACACATAGGAAAAATTCTGGAAGCTATCCCATTCCTATGCAGTTAGCCCGTTTCTCGAGACTTGAACATGCGTCAGACTACCAAATTCAAGCTATAGTTGTTAAAGCTACATTATCAAATTCAAACTTCTTTATCATTCCTATGCTGGTAAGCTTCTAAATTAGATATAACATTGCTAAGAAAAAATAATGTGTGAAATTCAGAGTGAAAGTAGCTCTAAAATTACTGTGTAAGACTGTAATGAGAAGAAAAATCATGTGTTATAGTCGATACATAATTTTGAGTTCTGTATCTCGTAAATGAGAAAATCTACTTTACAGAAGAAATCCTGTTCTCTTTAATAGTCATGTCATAATGAATTTTCCTGACGAGTGCACAGAAAATGGCAATTATACTGAGAACATCCTTGAAAGATTAAGCACGAAAATGAATCACAATTCATTAATTAATTAAATGAATTACGTATTGCATATTCATTCAAATGTTTCAATCATTATCTGATATGCATTTACTCGGAACATTATATGCAGGATCATCAGTCCTGCTTAACTAGACCAGCAACAAACCTTAATTTGTAATGTAAATTTACTATAATCATCCTTTACAAAATCTGATCACATCATCGTATGATTTCCTATAATTATTCGCTATCATTTTGCATTGACGATGAAAAAGAGAGATTGAAAACAAATTTAAGATACGATGAAGAATAATTTCTCATATCTGAAATTACTTAATAATAATTAGTTACATACTTTTTTTACTTATTTTCATTTCCATTATTAATCTCTTGTCTGAGTAAATTTTAATCTTGCATTGGGATCCAGCAGAAACAAAATACGATTTATTTCAACATCCATAAACTGGCTTATGTCCTCACGCCATTTAAAGTTTTATTTTTTCATAAAAGGCCTCCAGAACATTATAAAAACTTTTACCGAACGATTGTTTTAAAAATAGGTTTTAAGTACAAATAAGAGTTGACTCGATTTTCGTATACCTTTCTGCGTTAATGCTCCGCACATGAAAAGGCAAATTCTGTAAAAGCAACCATTTTCTTTGACTATTTAGCTTAAAACATCGAACTAAAGCAGAGTATTTGCAGTCAACTTGAAACTGCTGAATAAAATCAAATAGTCATATAATTGTTGACTAAGAAGGTATCAATGTTAAATAAGATGTTGTGCAATTAAATAATGATACAAATCACCAACAGTTTCAACAGCACACCAAGATTTGTTTTATTTATTTCATATTCTTATATTATTCTTATGCACAATAGATTTATTGTCTCATAGGGAATTCTTATTCATTTATATCGGAGTTTGCGTGTGTATGATATCCTCAAGCATTTTGTTAAAAATATCTCAATATATAAATTAGCATATTTAGGTATGCATTTGTTTGGCTCCTAAAATTTATTATAATGTTCTCAAAATGAAATTGGTATGGAAAATACTAGCTTTTATGCATTCATTGATGTACTTTCCCTTTTTTGTCCCAACAAGGATCATCTGGCATAATTGACATGCACTTCTTCGTAAAAAAGTGCAGATTCTTCCTCGGAGCCTGATTCAAATCCTATTTTAAATATGCTGATGTACATTATTCAAAAAGGCATAACTTTTTCTGTTTCAATTAGTTTAATCTTGATAAAAATTTGAAAACGTTTGCTGAAAATTCGAAGACGTGACTATGCCTCCCACGTACTAATTACCTTATTTGTAAAATCTTTTAAATTATATATAATAAACTTAATGCATTTAAAGTTTAAACTAAAATGGAATCAAAACAAGGCAATTCCTTAACAATATTAATAACTGGAACAGTGGATAAGAGGTTAAACTGGATCACACACTTACATTGTGCAAATTGACTACTCAAAAAAAAAAAACACTTTATATTATGCAAATTGTTCGATTCAAAAAATCAAATTGGTCATAAAACATTATACGTAAATCCGACATTCAAAAGCAATTACAAATTAAGGAGCAAAACAAATATACTTTAAATTAAATTGCCGTTAAACAACACTCAAAAATTGGGTGGTCCCCGATTATGAAATCCTAAATTTTGATACCACGAAAACGAAAACTTTTCAAAAGATATTGCTATAAATAATATAAAATCTAATCTGAGGCTTAAACAGCTAAAAACTGAAAACCTATTTGAAAAAAAAAATTGAACGAAACATAAACAAAATGAATTCTAAAGACGACCATCTTTTTCCAAACAGTGTTCCTTGCAAAAGAAAATGGAATTCGAAGCTACTCGAGAGAAGCAAAAATTGTGTACTTCTTGGAAAATGTCTGCGATAAGGTTCAAAGTGTCCAATAGCAGAATAAACTATTTTAACATGTGTTCAAAATATCCTATCTTGTTAAACTTTGTGTCTGGGGGGGTGCAAAACGTTGGCTGAGGTTTGTAAAATTATTACCGACGAGGAGGGTGATTATTAATTCCAATATTGTGACGGTTTCTATCGCAGCAATGTTATTCTACTTACTAAAAGATGCTGTCCTTTGTAAACTGAGCACAGATGGACTATATTACTAGGCACAGCTAAGCAGCTCAGTTAGTAATCGAAATTATTCTAGCTGTACAAACACGTTAGTTATAAATAAATATATATTTGAATGTCTCAAAATTCAGAGATACTATATCTTCTGATCGCAAAAGTCTGATTCAGTTACATATTTTAAAGAAAGGTAGAGTTTCTATAAAAATATTTCCCCTAAAACATACTGAAAAATATAAAAATAGCATAATAGCTTCTTTTTTACTTTTATTCTTAATGTTTGAAAATAATTCATTTACTTAATTTAGTATTATAAATAAAAGCTTCAGAATAATCATATTATATGCAGAAAACTTAATAAAATCTGATTTATGGAACGCAGCCTTAAATAGCATTATTTAAATTTACAAAGTTAAACAGTTTTAGTTATTTAACCGAAGTTTTCATAAAGTCAGGAGAATACAATTTAAATTATGAAAATAATTCATTCTGAAAATTAAGGTTCCCAAATTTAAAGGAGATTTGTTCTTTATAAGAATTCATTAAATGTTCTACATAATTATAATATCTGCGTAACTTTCTCTGAGTGATAGGTAATAATTTAATTGATCATAATGAGAATCTTTTTTTTGCTGATATTAATTTTACTTTTATAATTCTTAATTCACCCCCCTCATGATATATGGTTGTAGACAATGAACGTTTCCTGCTCTTCAAATAGAAAATGTTTTATTCGTTTTACTCTTTAAATATCACCATATTATCAAGTTATTGGCAAAAATAAAATGGAATTATGTTAAACCCACAGTTTAAATCTATTATCCATAAATAAACCAATAAATTTTAATATATTTCAGTTTCACTCGTTTTCTATATAATTTTATACAATGCTCGACATTGAAAATGCAAGA
This sequence comes from Stegodyphus mimosarum, assembly GCA_000611955.2. Taxonomy (NCBI): domain Eukaryota; kingdom Metazoa; phylum Arthropoda; class Arachnida; order Araneae; family Eresidae; genus Stegodyphus; species Stegodyphus mimosarum. Next base: position 240,641 of record KK119583.1, read on the forward strand.
CAGAGAAGGAGTGGTCAGAAATTTATGCAAATTTTAGAGTAGACGCACGTCACTGAGTTATGCGAATGATGCGAAATGCGCAGCTCTCCGGCGCACGCGAAGTAAGATATAAGGGAAGGAACGTGATGAATGGGCAATATTCATGTCGCTATTTCTGCCAGACGAATTATCGAAGAAAGTTGGTTTTTGTCCCGGAGGATACGTGTAATAGAAGAGAATGCTAGGCCACCGTCAACGAAGGCACTTCCAGCAGATAGACGATGTTACAAGGGGTATGGTGATCGGACTGAGAAGGGCGGGTTGGTACTTACGTCAAATCGCAGCTGATACCCACATGGATGCGAGCACGGTGCATCAGTTATGGCGAACAAGGTTGGAACAAGGAAATGGGGGAAGAGGAAGGGGTGGAGGTGCAGCCAGAGTGACGTCAGCACGCGTGGATCGACGGATCCGCCGACAAGCTGTGGCGGTCCCGCAAATCACTTGTACCGCGATTCTGCAGCATGTGCAAGATACCCTGGATGTTCCCGTGTCGACGAGAACCATTTCCCGTCGATTGGTTGAACGTGGCCTGCACTCACGGCGTCCGTTAAGAGGACTGCCATTGAACCCACAGCATAGATGCCAACATTTAGAATGGTGCCGGACTGGAGCGATGTGGATGACAGAATGGCGAAACCACGTGTTCTCATATGAGTCACGCCTCTGTTTATCCAGTAACAATCACCGCATACAAGTGTGGCATCGACGTGGAGACAGATCTAATCCGGCAGTAACTGTGGAACGCCCCACCGCGCGACAACGTGGCATAATGGTTTGGGGCGCTATTGGCTGCGATTTCAGGTCACCTCTAGTTCGTATTCAGGGCACTATGACGGCCCAACGATACTTGGATAATATACTGCGGCCCGTTTCAATCTCCTACCTTCAGGGGCTGCCTAATGCAATTTTTCAGCAGTATAACGCCGTATATTTCAGCAGTGCTCGCATCTGCCAACATGCTCTGCGAGGTATACAGATGCTTCCCTGGCCACCGTACTCTCCTGACCTGTCACCAATCGAACATGTGTGGGATGTGATTGGACGCCGTTTCGAGACTCTGTCCCTGCCACTTTCAGAAAACGAACTGTGGCAAATGGTTGAAAGGGAATGGAGAGCCATCCCTCACGACACCATACGCACTCTTATTGACTCTAGCCTAGACGTGTTTCTTCGTGCATCACTGTCCGCGGTGGTCCTACATCCCACTGAACCGACGCCGTTCTCGCTCTGTATTTTGACTATCATTTGGAAATAAAGATGACTTATTGCTGCTTGCTGTCTCTGTCTTTTTTTCCAAATTTTATCACTTTCTGACCGCTTCTTCTTGGTGTTGCATTTTCAATGTCGAGCAGTGTATAATAGATTTCCCATTCTCTATTTTCTATTCAGTTTCATTTTCATGTCGAATTTAACATTTCTAAATTTTTTTAAAAAATTTTATTCCAAACTTTTCGCTTTTCATTTACTAAGGCAACGAACCATCTTTCAGTTTCCGATTCCTGATACATTTTCTCCAGAAATATAGAACGAATTCATCGATAAGCATAGATAAAGACATTATTTTATAAATTTATTTAAAGTGAAGAATGCTTTAGGACACCTCACAGAAAAAGGACATAAGATATCAATTATAATATTTCTACAGACTACATTTGGCTATAAAAAACCGGCTGCTATATTGTATTCCCTCTTTAAGGTAACCCTTTGCCATGAGATCAATTTTTATCGAACATCAGAATGTTTTAGGAAATGGATAATATTGCTGACAATGGAGATACAGTGAACATAAATTATTGAATATAACTAGGTGTACGCCACCTCTCCGTGTTCATTATTCGCACTCTAACCTAGTGTATTTATACCTTGGAGCGCATAGGAATTCTTTGCTACTAGGATACTTACTAATAAACGTTTCTTGTCAAATGAATTTTCATGTAGTATTTCTCAAGGCACCAAGCAATAGTTGAATTTATTCTATTACTTTTGAAGCATTTCCTTGCCTGTCGTATTTACAGCAGCATTTAGGAGTTTGTCGAAATATCTATATTTGTTTGGCAGTGAAGGCTAATACGCTAATATAGACCTTTTACGTATGCAGTTTTCCAAAGACAGGATTGCATTAGATTAGAAGATAATGACAAAAATCAGAAATATGTAACAAACTCAGTTACTTCTTTCATGTATGTCGAATAACCATAGACTATACATAGACTATTTCTTGTGCACGAGGAAAACTCGTGCACAATATTCCTTTCTGAATGAAATTATATTAATTAACATACAGGATTAATTTCATACAGGAATTGGTATTATTCGTAATTAAACACTTATAAAGTATTTTGAAATATCGTGGATCATTTTCAGCAGCCTGTAGTTTAACTCCATGCATATAACAAAAATTAGTTTTAATCATCACAGTAAGTAAAATTTTACATATTTTGGTATTAGTAAATCGCAGGAATAGCGGAGAGACGAGTGTTCGCCTAAAAGGCTAGCAAATCATAAGAAATAGAGGGAAAGATTTCTAAGCGTTAAAGTCGTTTTTACATAGAGCTTTATATAGAAGTCTTCCATTATCTTATATCATGAACTACGATGATGTTATCTGCATTCCCTAAATAATTAGCAACCTGTTAATGATTATTTTGTAATGGGCAGTCAATTAATGGACATTAGTAGGCCTCTCAATAATCCGCATTCGTATCGCCGATTTCATTGTTGAATTCAATGAATACAGAATTTTCTGTCGATCCCTAACTGAATCTGTATTCAGTTTAGCTTGTCAGAAATTCAGGAAAACGGTGCCCAGAAGATGGTTACATAACTGCAATGGTTAACTGGAAATAGCAGTCTTAAAATATTGCAGTAAATAATGTTAGAATAAAATCCCTGGTTATGCATTAGTAAACGTATCGGATTAGAGAGGAAAAGATGGGGAAAGTTATGAGTCCATATCAATATTGAATTTTCTCATCGAGGGAGGCTTAACGTAAAGTACGCAAGCACGAAATCCCCATGTCGATTAAATAAAACATAAATATCGGAAACAGGAATCTTCATATCATAAGGCAGAGCATTTTGAAAATGCAGAGAATATTTACTTTAAAAATGAATACATTTCCTGAATTTTCATGATTTAAAGAATTGGTAAGGCAATGTTGTAGACAGAAGTTAATATATTGACAAATATATTGACCATTAGTATGACGACAATATATAAATGAAACTGTATTTTTCATTCAAATAATAAATAATTATTTCAATAATAATAATTATATAATCATTTCTAAGATAGTCATGTTTTACGACTACAATCAGTAAAAAATCAACTCTTTAATCCTTGCTATCTGAATGTTCTTTTATCGCAGTGGCACTAAAAGTGCAAACTAGTCACTGTCGAATACCCGGAATAATAAAATTTTTGTCATTGCCTTTTCCAGCTTGAGTTATTTGTATACTACAAGAGAAAAAGTAGGTTATGGACCTTGAGTCGATTGTGATGTATGCAACTGGAATGTAATTGAAAACATCAGAGTTCGTTTGAATAGAGTGGCATTTATAGCTTTAAGTTCATTATCCCTATCGCCTCAAACCTCGAGCAACATATAGAAGACCTTATTAAATTGCCATTGAAACAACTCAACTCATACTTCCCTACTATACGAATGAGGTTTCTGTTTTCCTGTCCATAAATGAATGATACTTATCCAAGTATTATATCTAGTTAATTGCTAACAAAAACAAAGAAACATATTTATGATAAATTTTAAAACAAATGATACAGATATGATAACTTACTAAGATGTAATCTAATACTTTACATGTGGATTTTATTGAGTATTTTAAGAATGTACTTAGAAGCTGCCATATTTTCATGGATTTAATGTCTTCAAAATTATGCGACACGAGTGTTGAATGAATACCTATTTAAAGACTAAGCGTAAGCGAAAACGCCTTGGAAATTTTGGAATACTGATTATGAAGAAAACTATTTGTTTCCAATTAATAACGAAGAACAACCCTTTGGTTATTAATAAATTAAGTTATCATGAGAATAATCCGTTTCATTAACACAAAGGCTAGAGAATAAAGCTTAGAATTCACAAATGGAATTCTGAATGAATTAATGAGGTCGATAAACAATGGCACCAAGAGTATTAATACATTTAAATGATAGAATTGTCTTCTTTGATGCATTTTAGCCAGGAACTTGTCTTAGAGAGGCGTGAAACTCATTTACTTTGCTCAATATTTAATTTCCATTTGCTAGTGACATGCGATATTGCGTTGCGTTTTAAGCATAAATTCTCAGTTGCAATTTACAAATATGCAGATTATTCTTAAATGCTAAAATACCTTTAAAGTTACCTGAATACAAATGCGCCGTTCTCCATTTTGTATTATTTTTAAAAAACTGCAACACATTAAATAAATAGAATCTATAATCAATAATCGAGAACACTTTGGTTGCATTTCTAGATGTTAAAGTTATGCTCACCATTAAATAGTGTGTGTTTTTGTGACGACACCCCACATGATATTCTTTAAAAGCTATTTGAAAGGAGTTTTATGAGTAAGTTTAGGAGTGATTAAAAAAGTTGAGTTCCGGTTGAATAGGTAAACATTTTTCAATTTATTGTTTCGGCTAAATACACAGCATGTCCCAAAAGTTTAGTCAATGGCCTTTGAGATTTATCACTCTATGCATAGATTATGCCTAATGAATGAAACAAACACTTGAATTTTTGAGAGGGAAAAACGAGTAGTTAATAAAGAAAAAAAACTTTTATTTAGGCATAAATGAAAACAAATGATTTAACGATATTAATCAGAAAACGAATTAATACTCGTTTATACATTAAATTAAAGAGGCGATCATTACTTACTTTGTTGAGATAGTAAACTCGATAACAGTTTAAGGGACAAAATGACAATAGGGTTATCAGAAAGTAGATCTTATGTCTTTAGCTGCTCACCATGGCATAGGGAGCAAGTTCAATCTCCAAAGAATGCACTGGTGCTTGTCAATGGGTAGTGTCTTTATGACACAGTGGTACTTAATAAAACTCCACTTGAGAGGTTATTTATAGAAGAGAATGAGATAAAAAGCCCTTAGATCCGTCTTTACGGATCATGGTCAACCGAAAATGGGATGGAGTTGGACAAATCAGCACTATTGATTATAAAATTTGCAGAGTCATTAGGTTATTTAGAAGCAGGAGAGATGGAAAGTTAGCAATGCCCTCGCCGGGAATGAACCACGGACCTCTCGATTACGCGTCGAGCGTCCTGACCACTACACTACGAACGCATGCGAAGAAGGCGGAAGAAATACCTTATAAATTCTCAAAACGTTCATGACCGGCTCTCTCTTGACCACGGTGAAATTGTGTACCTGTTAATAGCAACACTGCCCAATCACCTAAGTGTACGTTCTCTTCTATATCCGCCTGTGGAATTCACTCTTCACATCTATATCCTCTTCACAACTTGAAATTGTAGATTTAGCTCAGACTCATATTCTCGTTTTTCATCTCAGACAAGTATAAATATTATTCCAGCTAAGACTCGTTCAAAACTTTATTTTTCTCTTATTCGGCGTGCAGTCTTTAAGCTGCATTGTCTAGATGGCCCTAGAATTTCGTCTTCCGTTATTGTAAGATCATAAACATAATGAAAAAAATCTAAGAGAAAGTACATCCTTAGAAGCTAGCAAAAGGTCAGAGCGAAATACAATTCCTGCTTCGAAAACCGAAGCATAACTGATTAATATAGAAATTAACTGAACGCCGCTTCATAGATGAACGCCTGACATTTTGTGAACATCAGATGTCGTTAAACAGTTGGGGCATCAGCAGTGAACGTCTAAGGCATTTTCTCTTCCTTCCAAAGTGTACTCGAGGCGTATTCAAGAGGACCAAGGCTCGAGTGCCAGCGGGGGCATTCCTCATTTTTCATACCCCAGCTTCCAAATAACCTAATGACTCTAGAGTGGCGCGCGAACTAAAAGATGGTGGTGGATAATTCGTCACCGTCAGGATGTAGCCTTTGGTTCCCTAATCCCCAGTCGCCATTTAAAAGGGGGAGTATATAAGGTATTTTCTCCCTTCCATCTGTATGCCTTCATATTGTAATTGGAAACATACTCGACCCGTATTATTCGAGAGGTACAAGGTTCGAGGGTATTGCTTATTTTTTATGTCTCCTCCTTTAAAATAGCCTAATCACTCTACAAACGTGCTAATTCACTGAACTCATAATGTCTTTATGAATACCTTATTTGTTGTCTGTACTTATCTCTCTTGTATGATAATAACATCAGATTATGTACGAGGATTTTAAAGTGTCCAAGGGCGCAGGGTTACACCTGTCTTTGATGTTAGGCTTTGGCTAGTTTAAAGGGGACAAAACGAACTTGACCAACTTTGTCTCAGTTTTCAAGACAGCGTTGTCCAATGCTCCGACCATTCCCTGCGCCTCTTGATAACATTTTAAGTGCGCCATCCTCGATATACAATTATAAATAATTCTGCTCTCTTTGAGATTCAACCCAGCCTCCATGATTAGAGCAGTTGATGCTCTAGTACCATGTCATCAATGCAAAACCATTTTTTTTAAATTAATATATCAGTGGGATCAAACTAAATAAGGAGATCATAGTATATCCTTCATGTAGGGAACTGTCATCAATTTAAAAATATATTCGCCAAGATCAAAGATTGTTTTATGAAAACATTTAAAATAAAAACTCATCATTTCATTTATTTTCTGCTTTATGTAAAACTTAGATATGAACGCGTTTAAAATACAATTTCTGCTTCACAGGTTTGAATCAGATAATATGCAAATTAAATGAAGTTAAACAAAATACGCAAACAATTTTTAATGTAGTGTTGTAACTTTATCATCTTTTTTTTTACAGAAAGAACAGTGAAATTAAAAAATACGTCTGTCAGGAATTGAACTACGGATCTTCTAATGCCAGTTAAATCTGCTGCCCCTCACACCAAGAAACTCTGCACGAGAAATGAGATGACGTAGTTTTTTTTTCTCTTATAAGAAATTGTCTCCTTCCTCAATACGTGATTTCGTTGTGTAATTTGTTTTACGAACGACTATCAACCAGCACTTCCGTGGTTCGAATTGTGGCGAGACCATAGCAGAGTTCTTCCTGTTCCCCGGCATCTAAAAATTCTAAATATCTATACAGAAACGCTCGATGACTAAAATATGGTGGACCATTCCCCACTTCTTGGATTTGGCGACTGGTCATCTCCCTTTCCACTCGGTTTTAAGTTAGGGAGAATATACGGTATTTTCTCCTCCCTTTCCGCAAGTTTTCCTGTTTAAGTGTTGGCACGTCTTATTAGCAATCTGAAGTTCAGAGTTTGAAACCAAGCGAAAGCATTACTGTTTTTTTTTTGTTTTGTTTTCGGTATTGAAAAATCTAGCGTAATAAACTACTTCTGATATCGCAGTTTCCAAAAATATCAATTTAAACCTTTTAAATATCATAAAACAAACATTACATTTCTGTTTACTAGGGAATAAATGTAATAGTCTATATTTCTTATTCCTAGGCTTTTATTTTTGCCGTACGTTACAGTTTCAGGTTCTATGTTTCCATTCAGCTCATAAATGAAAAAGTACAGAAATCCTATAGTCTGTATTCAAGTAAAAATGGCATTAATATTCATCTGGTCGTCATCTAAACATTACCAGATGAATACAGATCATTAAACAAAAGTTCTATAGGGAAAAATATGTATGGTCTGTTTATCCGCTGCGTTTAAAGTTGATTACACTAACTGTATGGACGTTAGTTATATTATTAAGAACTACATTTGTCCATTTCGTCACTCAATATCCTATAAATCAATTATCATTGATTTGAAGGTAAATTTAAAATTCTTTTCCTAAAGATAAAATTCTAAGTAGAATAGTAATAACTTGCAAAATTGGCCGTTTCCCGGGTTTTAAGATAAAAATCCCTACCAACGTACTTTGCGCTTTAAATTCAATATAGAGTTATATATTCTTCCTTGATTTATAAATTATCTTGACTGAGAAAAATAATACTAAAATTATTCCTAAATGTTACAAATAATTTTTAGTTTGAAAAATATTGTCTTTCTATGATAAATGTATACTGCAGCGTGAACACCTGAGACATTTCATGAGAATTTGAAGGGATTTCAACAAATCTTCCACTTACCCCAAAATTTCATTTTTGTCGAATTTTCTCAACCCCGGAAAAATTGATCGCTGTTCAAGGGCGTAGTCGCTGGGATATTCTTAGTTACAGAGATTCAAAGATGTAAATCAACTACGAATTTACGTATCTTTTCTCAACACTGACGTTGCCTGAAATTTTCTTTAATTCTCTCCTTTCCTATTTTCGAAACTACCAGCTACAAAATGCACACTCTTTTAATGCTCGATGTTCTGCTCTGATTCATCGAAACAGTGAATTTTGCATTTTACATTTATAGAACATTTGTTTTTTGCCCTCATCGTTATTTTGCATAATTACGAATTAGGTCTCTTAGAAAGTTTTGTCATGTCTCCTAACGAATGAGCTTAAATATTAATAGTTTTTTTCATATTTTGGATACCAATAGAAGATGTTATTTCCATAACGTTTGTCCATGAACTTTACTGTTTAAGGGATATTTAAGCACAGAATTTGAACTTTCGGATACCATGTATAAAACATAAAAAACTGCCAGTTTCACTTCAAGTTTTCGGAAGCTTATTTGGGTATTCAGATGAGCCCTCGAGAAACCTCCTCCTACCTTGGTATAATTAAATATTTATCTGTATATCCATGTAAATTTTACTTAGTCTATGAAAAAGCCTGAAAAGTCTATACACCTGAAGGGATGGAAGTTTTCGGGAAAAATTATTTTAAACATTTCCATTACACATGTATGCAGTAATCCTAACCAATCATAGGAAATGCGTTAACCTTTGTGCAATAAATGGATTTAATTGCAGATATTTAGTAATATATTTTTTACATATAAACACATATTTATTTATCTCATTGCACGCTTCTACGTATATACATATATCAACTTGGTTTAAGGCTTCAAAACACTTTACCCTTTATAATGTCTGTTTAAAGCTTTAAACAGAGGAAATTAATTCAAAACCTTTGTTTATTTTTGTATTTTCTTCAGTTTTGTATACGTATTTGAAGTTTAATTTTACTAGTACTCCTTTTGGGTTACAACTTTCAGTGAGAAAGAATTGGTTAGGGCCTTCATAAGAAAGAAATTATAATCTATCACGTAAGCTCCGACTTAACCTTTTCATTTTATTAAATTTTATTAATTATTCTCCCTAACTTAACTTAAAACCGGTTTTAAGTTAGGGAGAATTTTATTAATTATACATTTCCATTTCCTTTCTAAAAATAATAATAACTTCTCTGGATGGCGTCAGTTCTAGATCATTCCATCTTGCGTGGCCTGCGCATCTCTGATGACGTAACTTTAAGAACTGATACATTTCTAACAAAAACCTTTGTAAACCAAAACCTTTCTCTTAACAGCCTGCTAGATTGGATAAATGCGCAGTTAACTTGCAGTTCTGTTGTCGCTTGCACCCTGTGTCACTTCACTGTCGTGCTGCTAACTACGCAGTTATCTAAAATGTGATAGTCTATAAAAACGTGTTGCGTGAGTATTATCCTCATGATCATGTGAAATGAAAAATTAAATTTCAATAATTACTTTCTGTCCAGCAGTAAAGATTATATTCAGTCGGTTACGTCGGTGTACAATTCTCTTCTTCGAGTGTCATCTTTCTAACTACGCAGTTAAGCCTCTCCAGCGCCATCCTTTGCAACTTTCCACCAAATCATCATATTATATATATATATATAACTTTCTGCTATTTACTGCACGATTAATTAAAATCCTGCATAAATTTTAAAGAAGAAATGCGAAATATTATGTTTCTTTGATAGCCTTATTTTTTTACATTCCTGAAGAGCAACAAACAAAAACATTCCTTATGTGAATTTGGGGACGAAAATTAAATACCTCCATAATTTTAACTAATAATACTTTGTTGCTTGTATTGATAAAAATTGCACTAAATATGCTGGAATTTCATGTCATATATGTGCAAAGTACATTTTCTATTTTAGTCAAAGTTATTTTAACACTTTGTATGTAGGTATTTTAACGGATCTAGAATTTTTACATCGCATGTAGTCTCCATTTACTGTAAATGTATTCTTTGGAGCCTATTATTATGTGACTAACTACACTAATTATGAATTAACGTAATTAACTCATTTTCCTTAAAATATTTCATTAACTGAAGATATGTGCATTGAGAATTTTAAAAGAATAAATTTGCAGCTATAGTTTAAAAGAAGAACGTTTTAATTAGCTGATAATTACCAAAGGGTTTGCGCTAATAGCTCTAAGATATGCGATAGAAGTAACAGAATATTAGTATGATGTTTTATTTAAGGTCTCTGGAGTGTTCCAAAATAGTGAATACTACCTCTGCACTAGGGTAATTCTTTTCCGTGCAGATGTTTCTTAAAAAACTGATTTTTATTTAAAATAGCACTTAATGTTTCACTTAAGAAGCATGATAGCACTCGAGAAGTATGTTTGGTGTTTCATGCAGTTATCTTTAGGGATCGTACCAGGAATGAAATTTAAGACATTCGGTGGCATGAGTGACTTCAAAATACATTCTAAACATTCTAAAAGAAATTACTAGCAAATGACACAATGGAAATATTTGTGATCCATCATAATTTACATGAAGTTGTATCTTTAGTTCATTCAACTAAAAAAGCTGCTGAATTTAGAATTTGGTGCAGAAAGAAGAACTAGTATATTTTGCCATACTGATTTTATATTTTGTTGCTGATTTCATATTTTGTTTTCATATTTTTTCAGTATTTTGATTTGAAAATTTTGGAAAATGATCGTACGCCCTTAAAATAGGAAAATCTATATATCTTGACTGATAGGACCTTGTGAAACCAAAAAAAAAGTATTTTCTACTATAATAAAGCAAATAATCAAAATAAAGCACTTGAATTCACATTTCTTTACAATAATATTTTGTTACCTAACACTACAGATGTTATAAAAATGAAAAAAAAAAGAATTGATGAGTTTATTTTCAGACTATACCTTTGTACACACAGATATTTTTTGAAAGGAGGAGATATGAAAAAATGCGCAATGCCCTCGTCAGGACTCGAACTACGGACCTCTCAAATACACGCCGAGCGTGCTGGGCACTACACTACGAAGGCATGCTAAGAAGGCGGGTGAAATACCTTTCAGTGTGTTATCTGATACTTGAAATCTGATTTTGAGCTTAAAAATACTTTCGAAATATTTTTCTTCCAATTCTGCATTGATGAAAGAACTAAAATTCATTCATCTTTAAATTTTCGCCTCCTTTACAACGAATTGTGATCAATCATAAAGAGATTAGTCTATAGCTATTCTTTAACCATTACGTAAATGAATAATGTGAGGTTTCCTTTTACACGTAGCTCAGAAAGTTCCATTCTGTTTAGTTACTAAGTAAAAATATTTTACTGCTCACACTTTTAAGAGAAAAGATCTGTTTAGTTTTTTCTTTGCATTTTTTTTCTCTTTCTTTCAGAGTACTTCATCGTCAAAGCGATTACTGACGTCAGCAAAGATCGATACGTCCACGGAAAGACAATTAAATGCGAAAACTGTCCGCCCCTCGGCTTCAATAGGTTATTTTGGTAATTGGGAATTTTAATGAAAAGGATTTATTCATTATTAAATCTCTTAAACACCGTACGATAATTTCGACTTTGCATTTGACCGGAAATTATGACCAAATTGGAATGCAGTTAAAGTTCAGCCATTTTGAACAGCCTGAAAGCAACTTCATTAATAACAAACCAAATATGTTAGTATTAAGCTCGTATATACTATTAATCGGTACTTAAAAGGATGAACTACGAAAAAAATTTGCGTAATGCATTTTTAAATATTTCCATATTCTTACATTAGATGGTGTTTGAATAAAATTGCAAAGATCTATATTCAAGTTTGATTCATAAAATAAAGTTTTACATTTCGCATCACTCGTTTTTGAAATTCGCACATTAAGCTACTATATTGTAAAAGACTCTTTTGCTCTGTTACAGCACAGCTTAGCTGATTAAAGAAATGCCTACTATTTTTCATGCGCATATTAGTTCTTTGTCAAAAGGCCGTAAGTTTGCTATATGAAGTCAAACCTATGCGTGAAGAAGATTCAAGAAGGAATTTGCTAATCCGAACTGCAAGTGAAATTGTTTTGATCTATTGCTCAAGTCATTGCTGAACGTTCATTATCTAATGCTAACAGTTAATTCACTGAGTTATTCTTTCAGAGCAAGCAGCTTAGAAAGTCATTTGTAGAGCTTATTCATATTATTACATTAGCTTATTTAAAGCAGGCATTATTACATTAGCTTATTAAAGATAAAAAATGAGCAATGCCTCGCCGGGACTCAAACCACGGATTCTTGAATACGCGCCGAGCCAGCTGACCACTACACCACGAAGGCGGCAGAAATACCTTATATACCCCCCATTTTAAAGAGCGACTGGGGATTAGAGGACCCAAACGCCAAATCCTGCTGTTGGAGAATCATCATCCACCACAATGTTTATTTCGGGCGCCACTGTAGAGAGATTACGTTATTTACAGCAGGAGTAGATGAAAAAATGAGCAATGTCCTCACGCGCACTTGAACCACAGACCTCTCGAATACGCGCCAAGCGTGCTGACGACTACACAACGAAGCATGACAAGAAGGCCGAGATAAATACCTTATACATTAATTCCTTTACACAGGTTGGTTGTTAATACATATGTCCGTAAGCCTCTCTTCCATGCAATTAGAAGAATTGTTTCCTCATTATATTAGATATGCATATCTAATGAAATATTAATCACTAAAGAGCGCTTTTGTTGTTGATCATTTACTTGCTGATTTAGTAACGAAAATTTGTGATGAAATTAATCCCCTTGAAACATATTAAAGCTATATAGTTTAATGTTCGATTTAAATCTACGCAAGTACATTTCAAAAAAACCTTAGAAGTAGCGTTTGTAACCTTAGAAGTAGCGTTAACCCTCAACTTCCAGTGGTGCCGGACAAACATCCTGATCACGGCACCATTTTTGCTGAGTATAAATTGGTTACAGTACTATTTTTTGCGGTGTAGTGTTTTCACAGAACCAATTTGTTCTATCGAAAACTTTCACTGCACAAAAAAAAATTAACTACAAAAAGGAAAAATTACATTCATGGTACTTATTAGTATCTAAAATCATTCGGTACTAATAAGTACCATAAAAATATCACAACAATTATTACTCAAATAAGTAAGTGGGATTTGCCTTAATTGTCACCCTTATTAGAACCTAATATAGTGTAATATCGCGTTGTGTTTTAGAATTCCGCGTTTGGGCCGGTTGAATGGCCATATACTTATTAAAGTAAAATACTCAAACGTTAAGCTAAACATACTGAAGCATATCAAATGACCGTTAAATAAATGAACCTATTACAATCATGAGAACATATAGAACAATTAACAGACTCAGTTCAGCAGTTATTATTAAGATTTTGTTTAATACGTTTGAATTCTGACTTACAGTATTACTCTTACACGAGAAATATTCCATTACGCAATTTTAAGACAGAATGGGTACCCAATTAAATAATTATAATATTATGAACCTGATTAATTATAATGAATTATTACAGAACAGCATTTCGTATTTAAACACACAAATTTTCCGGCGAAAAAGGAATTTTAAATTTTACTTTCTATCATCAACCATACAGGCGAAAGAGGCATTATCTTTATCATTAATCCTAATTAGTCCTTAGGCAAAAATTTAGTAGATTATTTCCTAAATAAAGAGAACTCACCAAAAATTACTGTCCATTGAAAATTAATCCGTTAGGCGGACTTAAAGCTAAACAAAATGGAAGAACTTACCTTAGAAGACACTTCTCGAAAATAACTTGAAATAGGAACGGAAACGGGTTCCTTCCTATGGTCAATTCCATTCACAGGAAAAAAACGAAGACGTCATTTCCTTGAGGATGCAGATAGAAACTGGTCAGCCCTTAGGGAATAACCGCATCACAGCATTTTAATGGAGTCCGGACTTCGGGAGCAGTAGAACCAGGAATCTGACAAACACGCTCATGGATACCTCCGGCATGCAGGGTAGGCCTCTACTTTAAGTTTGCCAATGGGATACAGGCATAATTCACAACCATCAGGAGCATCATCAGGCACTAAGCCAGCAGGAAGTAACGTTTGTTAATATCTAATAAACCAGCTCAAACGACGAGTTCATGAATTCTGTCATGAGTCAGGAGGAAGTTTTTGTCTAAATTCAGCTCTGTGACCTTCGTTAACCCTTTTCAATTTTTTAAGCATTTCCCAGATTCTGCCAAAATTGAGAGTTCAGAAGCGTACTTCACTCGTCCAGAACGCTCAGGGGAAAAATCTTAACCTGAAGCAATTTGAGGTCATCTACCTCTTGAAGATAAGCACAAAGTGACGAGATCACACAGTCTTCCGCGTGATAACGAAAAACACTAGGATAACAAAAAATCTCAGAAATGCAAACCCCCTAAACACGACTAATTTTCCACCAAATCAATTAAACGATACCAATTTTCCGCCAAATCAATTAAAATCAACCCCTGCGCAGGCGCGGCCAGTAAACCAGAAAGCCAAAACTGGACTCGGCCACCGCCAATCTCGTTGACCTTCCCGCGTAAACTAAAATTAACCCATACTTCATTCGATCAGAACACGTACTCAACCCCGCCATAGCAAGATAAGACAATAGGGAATGTTTTCGAACATTGCAAGACTCCGAAAATCGAAATGGCGCATTAAAATTGCTAAGATGTCCCAATTTTTTTTCATACAAAAATATTTCTTTTGTCACTATTTTCCGATTAGAAATTAACAAAAATAATTTACTCACTGGTTTCCAGATAAGAATTTAACGAAATAAAACCCCTATTTAATCGGATAATAAAGAAACAAATTAGACTAGAATAATTTTAGTTTCCTACTAATTACAATTATAATATTTAGTTCTCTCGTCAACAAATTCTCGAATTTCACTACATAACGCGCTTAAGAATCTTTTAGTGTTTTCTACATCATTATTAAAGCCAGATTTTTCCGTATGTCATGTTTCTGGGCCAGTTATGTTTCCGAACCTCGTGGAAATTCGAACCATATATGGTTTACTAATTAGCGAGAAGTGTTAATTTCTTATACTTGGACAATATGAATGTGTTAATATCTTGAATACAATCTTTAAATATCACTAACAGTGAAACTTAATTTACATATTGCTATAACTTTTTTTTATTAAATTCATATATATTCATTAAGACCAGAATCTTACACACATCAAGAAAGCGCAACTTAGTTTAAATTCTAAAAAATGTTAAGTGAAGTTCCTGCCTTGTAGAGTGAAGAACCGCTGTGCAATTAATAAAAGATAGTGCAGATCTGAAGCTCTATTCTTTAATCAAAGCATAAATTAGATAGTCGTAAATATCTATCTAAACGTTGTTGTAAATATTGTCCTGAAACTAGAGCTATAAACCTCATCTGGCTTTCGATAATGGAAGGTGATGATTTAGGTAAATATAATTAGGAAGTATACATCATAAGAATACATACACAATCAATTTTATCTAAATATAGCGCTTGTTAGTAACTTAAAAAGAAATCTTTTCAGTTCAGTGTATGTTTTTTCTGTGTAAATTGCATTTTTAAAAAAGTCCAACTTCTGTAGAAAATTTCAGCCAAAAAGAACAGATTACAAAAAATCAGAAAAGAGTATAATGTCTTACTAATTTAATTTAATTAATTATTTCAAATGTAAGTATTTCATCAGTAGTAAAAATAAAAAAAAAAGATTTGATTGAAAACATTATTTTTCCAACATAAGAAAAACAAAATGTTCCACTTTTAAACTTTTCTTTAAAGAATTTATTTTTTTTCTCCCATTTCCAATATACGGTTGAAAAAGTATTCAAAGGTTTTCTTCAACTATTTTTCTAGAACTGTTAATGATAATTAGTTGTTATTTCATTTGTTATTATTCCATATCAAAACGGGTTTAAGAAATCTGCAATATCATATTTCGCCACTCCCTTGCCAATTAATTACATATTAATTGCATAGCTTAGACAAGATTTGCCGTTCCGAATTTAAGCCGCATTGTGCACAGAACTTAAATTATAAGCTCAGAAAGAAATTTAAATTAAAAAATAATGCATGCATTTTCCCAGAATTTTCTTTTTGAGTTGAAAACAATCCAAAGGAAAATTGTTAAATATTTAAAAAAATTCCTGAATGTTAGAAAATGTTTAATGAACGAAATTTAATGTACATATGTGAGACTTATTTTATATAACACTTTATTTTTTATGTTGAATTATCTCTGCACTTCTACTGCTTCGTATATTTCACCAGAAAATACAGTCTAAATTTATAGTGAGAGCTTTGACAAGACCCGCAGCGCGGTTATTCTATTTCCTTCCGACTAGAGGACTGACTGTTGGTAACTAACTCTTCATTTGCAGTTGCATGAAATAGCACTTTAGTGTAGGACTTACCTTCTTAGTGATTAATAATTCGATTTGTAAGTGTCGAGCTGCTGTTGTGTTATTAGGCTACAGTGGGTCGAAGTTAAGTTCGTTAGTTTCTTCAGTTCTGTATTCAAGGTGTGGTATATTAAATATTTTTGTTGCTTTTATATGTTCCTTGTTAACAATCTGTGTTGTCGGCTTTCTTATATAAGAAAGTAAGTTAAGTCTTATGTAAGTTAAATCGATCGAAGGGCGAAAGGTGAAGCTAGCTGAATTAGAACCTGAGGAAATTCCTTTAAAGTGGCCTTGGGTAAACCTTTTACTTCCATGTTGGTGATAGTTGAAGATTTTTCGCCAATTTGGCGATATTATGGACGGTTCTAGGGAATACATTTTGGAAGCCAAGTTAATAAGTTTAACTTAAACTTCATATGGTTTCTTTGAAGCAAAGAGTCAAATCAGTAATTTATTTCAGAATAGTGCAATTGAAACTGAGTCTTAGATTTTTTGTTTCAGTTTTGCTGATCTACTGTGTTTCTTCCGCTTTGTAGGTAATTTGTTTTATCTGTTTTTTCTTCTTGAGTTATTTAGAGCTCGTATGAGCTGATATTTGCTCCAAATTGCAAGTTCTTTCTTTTTAACTTAACGTACTTATTAAAAGCCGAAGCATGTATCTCGCAATAGCGTTACGTTAAATAAAATATTTTCTACCTTGTAGATTTACAGTTATTTCCACTTGTATTTTATTTGTGATGGATATTTAATTCATCTGCTAAGTGAATATACTCGCATACAGTGTTCTAAAACAATTTTAATGAATAATTGTGTCTTAAAAGATACAAATAATAATATTTAAACGAATTATTCTTTGTAAGGTTGTCTGTAGTCTGAGGTTTCTACAATGTGTTTATGGACACAAATAGGTAAAAATGTATTGAGTAAGTTGTTCTAAAACTTTTGCATAAAGATTGATAACTTAACAATAACTTAACAATTTTTCTGGTATTGTTGCGGTTGGATATTTCGTTTAAGAGTGCAGCTGTCTATTTATTTTGGAATAGTCTCCATAAAGGCAACTATTAAAAGAATCTCTTGAAGCAGGTGATAAAATGAAGAAAAAGAATTTGCACAGATTTTAAGAGAAACTCTATTTATAATAATATATTTTGCAATGTTTTCATTACTTTTTAATATGCTTCATTTTTCGTATGCTGCAAGTAGCGAACAGCTGGAAAAATTTATTTCAAAACTATCAAACTGCTAGAAGAATAAGAACAGGTTTTCCCAGACTGGAAATTATATGCTTTATGCATTTCGCACTGAAAAGTAAGTGGAATAATATGATATGCATATGTTATTTCATTTTAAAAGATTTGTTTGTATAATTTATAGAATGTTATTCCAAGAATAAGAATTTCCTATTCATTGAGATAAGTATAAATATAGAAAATATTTTATTCCAGACTGTACATAATTGGAAATTCTGCATATATTTCTATAATATTTTTAAGAAAGATCTTGGATCCATTTTAAAACATGGCAAGCGTATAAGAAATGCGAGGGAAAGGAAAAAACATTTTTTGCCGATATGAAAGATTAAATGGCCGACAAAATGGTTGAAAGCAAAAAGCTGAGAAAGTCGCTGAAAGTAATCTTATTTTTAAAGTAACTATATCAAAATTATACTATCAAATTAATTATATTTTAATATAAACGACTAGTTAAATAATTACACCTGTTTCTAAACTATGTTTTGTGGTGAACTATTTCAAAAATGGGAATATAAGGAATATATAATAATATAAGAAATTGTCGCATTTTCCTCGGTGCTCTTATGGTGCAAATGTACATTCAGCTAACAAATAAAGTATTTACTTTCCCGAATAAAATAAAGCTAATTTCTGTATGTTTCTTTACCGGATACCTACTAGCTTCTACAATGGCACCAAACTGAAAATGTAGAGGAGACCTTGAACATGCGTTCATCATATGCCAAAGATAGTGAATAGCAATACTCTGTAAAATTTGTCAGGTTTGTAATGGAAACTGAATTGAATTCAGATGATAGCGTTAACAAGTATACAATAGAGCCATATGTTTCAATAGAAGAAAACTATAAGAGATTATTTTCCAGAAAAAAAACTAAGTATGTCTGGATTGAATACTTGTTCAAAAATTACGACAAATCAGAATGTTTCCCAATGAAGGAAAGGGAACAATTTATTGATATACAAGGAGGTTCGATGTTAAGATTTAAATTTAAACGAGGGAGCCCCTAAATTTCGGTTGTAGATTCATAAATACGCAGAAGTTTATCACACAGCTATAATTCTTTGAATGACAATAAAAAAAATGAATGAAAGATGTGGAATACGACCGAAGATAACACCAACAAAAGAAGATTTCGACAGTTTGTGTAAAACATATAAGCACAAACCTGTCGTTATATGTAATGTAAGAAAAAGTGTCTCTTGGAGCACGAGTTGATACTATTCATGAATAAATTACACTAAATTTATGCTAATATTTCTTAATAAAAATACAGTTTGTCTCTTTATTTGTTTTTAACATTATTTTGATTATGGAACTATAACTTTTTAGTAAAGTTTATATTAATTGCATATTTTCATTTCCTGCTCTCTTTAATCGTTCCTTTCCATTATGATGATACATGAATTCTTAGCAACAGATGTTACGGATCCGAAAATCCTGGCAGGAAAGAATGGCATGCGAAACATCTGGTGAGAAGAGTTACATTTTGCTTCAATCTGCAAGCGTGGGTAGGTTTTCGCGCTTTAGTACTGTATTAAATTAGGGAAATACTGATGCTTACATTTATAAATGTTAGATTAACTGGTATAAGAAAAGATGAATTGAATGTGAAGAAAGATAAATACAACAGTCTCAAAATCGAAGATTTTTATTCAAAGGGTGCAGAACTTGTAGCAATCAAAATTCTATGAACTTAGATTTATAACAACTGCCTTTGAAACGCTGACATTTTTTAATTCCAGAAAATATACAGAAAGAATTTAATTAAACTAAAACAAAATTTACATGAGTACGAATTTACGTTTTAAAAACAATGACATTCATAGTACCACGCAATGTGAGTTCTAACACGAAAGTAGATCGGGTACGCTTTAGGCAAATGTCTTTGCGCATGAAACTAGTCATTTGATAGGTTGGTTTAGATTATTTCACTACGGCAAAATAAACAAGGATTATCTGCCTAGAGAGAGAGATGACTTCATGAAGGACTTTGTAAGAGAAATTGAGTCGTTCTCGCGTTACACACGTTGAAAACAAATCATGAAGTCCTATAGACGCTTCGGAATAGAAACGCTTTGGAAACTTCCAGTATGCGGCAGTTTCAAACATTCGGTCACTCGTGGGGGCCATTTAATTAAAAATAAACAAAATGAGATAGACTATTAACAAATCCAGGAGAAGCAATATAGTTCAATATTCTTTCACCTGCTGGACATTCATTCAAGCTAGAGGCTGGGAACACTAGCAAATTGTTCAGGATGTTCTTTAAAGTTTGCAAAATATTTAGTAAATAGTGAAGTAAAAACGTACGTAAGTAAGAAACATAGATAAAGTTTAGTTTTCAGGTAGTTTAGTTACTGTTCTCTGGTGAATTTAAATCCAACCGAATGTGTGTAGGAAGTAATAAAGACGACAACAAAAATATTTAAATATAAAGCATCAAAAATCTTCATAACTGACAAAACGAGTTGACTGTCACTTTAAATTCAGACAATGAGGATATTCTTTGGCCATGCTTCGTTACTCTCATGATGTGATGGATGCAAACTACTTTGAAATGAAATAAAGTGTAACTGATGATTTTGTTTACTAATTTTCCTTATAATTTGTTTACTAATATTCCTTTCCTTCCTTCCTAATAATCCCTATTTCCTTATTCCTAACATATTCCTTCCTTATAAAGTATGCCATTTTCTTTCTTAAGTACCATTTGTTTTACTCAAAAAAAGATAGGAATTTTGAATGCATTTGTTCAATTTGTTTTTAAAGTTTATTTTTCATATTCACTGACGAAAAAATATCCATAAGGAGTTCTGTCATATTTTAAAATAAAATCAAATTGTTCAAAAATTTTTGCCATTAGTTAATATAAAAATATATTAAAATTTTTTCTTTATTTCAAAAAGAAAATTTTTAATGGAGCAGAAGAATCTATAATTTAATAAAAAGAATAACAATGTAGCAACAAAATCAGTAAAAAATGCAGTATGAAAAAATCAGCAACGAAGCTTTGCAGTAGGTATTAAAGGCGCATTCATTATTAATTGGACCATCTTTATTAATTATCAGATTTATTTCACTGATTTTAGGAAAATTATTTTTATTTTGGGAAGTGAAATATTCCGTAATTATCCAGTAGTATTTTACAGATAGATTACAAATTTGGCGGCATTATAATGCTTTAAATTTTCTTAAGGATTTCAACTACGCTCAGTTCAGAACATTTTTTAGATAATACGCTTCACCTACAATAAAGAACACATTTAGGAGAAAAAATTATTAATAAGTTATTGTTATATAAAATGTAAGAGTGAAAATAAAATGCTATATCGCTTTTCATAATAAAAGAGATAAAGCAAGACATGAATCGAAGCAATACATGGAGTTGATGTAATACATAATTTTTGTTTCATTTTTCGTTTTGTTTACTTAACATTATATCCATGCAAAAATGCTAACCTAATATGTACGCAAAAATTATCACCTCGAGTTTAAATTAAATTGATAAGTATTTACTTCCCCGTAAATCAATACCCATTTTGAGTTTGTAATAACATATTCTTTATTATAAAAATCTTATTATAAGAGATCTGATTATTTTAATTAAAGTAAATTTTCATGATTTTACATCTTAACATGAGAATAATATATCGTGGCTAAAGTTAGAAACTGAGTATATCACAGAAGTAGGAGCTAAAATGTTAACTGAATTAAGCTGGAAATACAGGAGATATACTAAAATTTAAGAATTGCTTTCAAACTAATAGATTGCTTTCTGTGTGGCATACTTTATAAACATACTACGTGCTTATAATAAGCATCTTTACGAAGTTCTTTTCTCGTTTATATTTCACACAAAGTTCTCTTTTTCCTGTATTTCCTTATCGTTATTTTTTTCACTTTGCTCCGCGAAACACATGGAAAATATCTGGAAAATGTGTCAGAATTGATATTCTCGATTCTCGTTTTATTGCCTTATTTTTTCTATCAGAAGATGCACGAATTTTATGTTTATCAATTGCAATTAGTTCACATAAAATGTTCACGTAAGTAAATAATCTCTAGCAAAGAAACATGGTAGCTAGCGACTGAACTAAACATGAACATTAGGAGTGTTGCTTTAAATTGTGTTTGAAAGAAATTATAACAGCTGAATATTTAGAAAACTGAGACCAATACAGAATATTAAAGAAACTTTATATTTAAAAGAAACTTTATATTAAACTTTATAATTTTTCCAGTTAGTAATCTGTAAACGAGCCAGTTTCTGTCAGCAATCCTTCCTCAGATTGTTTCTCTCCTCCTCTTAGATAGATACCCCTCACGTGTTGTACTACATTCAAGTAATGCATACCATCGCAACTCAGTATAAACTGAAAGCAGCTGCTATTTAACGCTACAAATTCCGGTTTAACAAAACACTACAGAAGCAAATTTGTAGTTATTTTTATGAGACTGAAGAAAAAATGTGGTGTACAGCAGGGGTGTCAAACTCATAGGTACACTTGGGCCAAACAAACAAGGTTTAACTTTAGGCGGGCCGCAAAAAAAATCAATATTCATAGAAACGTAGATTTATTTCGAGTAATACAATAATAAACACACACACACACACACATATATATATATATATATAGAAAAGAACAAGAAAAATTTAATGTTTACGTCCTGATACTTGACATCTCTTCTCTGCTATTATCTTTCCTATTTCGGGAGAAATTTTGTTTGCAGTGATAACTTTCAACGCTGACCCAAGGTGAGCATCATTAATACGGTTTCTAATAGGAGACTTATTACCTTTCATGAATGAAAATAACTGCTCTCACCGATAAGTGGTACCAAACATGGAAATAATTTCATATGCGAATTTTCGAGTATTTTCAAACCTGGCTGGTAAATATTTGTAAAATTCAGGCACGCTCACTTCAATGAATTTTGCTTACAAATTTGAGTTGCATTGAATCTCGATCACCTCCATTTGCATATGGCTGGGTACTGAGTCAATACATATTGAGAAAGTCGAAAAAAACAAAAAAAAATTGTCTTCGAGGGAACTAAAATCATTAAACTTCGTTTCAAATTCAGTTGTTAAATTTGCAATTTGTTCTGCGTATTTATAATACGAACAAGTATCATCTAAACTTGATTTGTTCATGCTGCACGCCGGGAAGTGCGTCAAATTTTCATTTTTAAGTTGTTTTTCCCCAAAGAACTAGTTGACATTTACATGCTTTAATTATGTCAAACATGTTCGTAATGATATAATATTTTCCTTGTAACGATAAATTTAAATCGTTTAAGTGTTTGGTTATATCAACCAAGGAAGATAAATCTTGTATCCATATTGGATCGTAAAACAAACTTACGTCTTGATTTTTCGTTTTTAAATACTGACATATTTCTTCTTTCAAATTCCAGAAATGTTTGAGAATCTTGGAGCAAGATAACCAACGTACCTCGGTATAGTAGGACAAACCCGAATATTCACTATCTAACTCACTTAAGAAAGCAGTGAATTGACGCTGATTTAAACCTCGAGATCTTATAAAATTTATAACTTTTTTTATATATGAGAAAACGTTCTCCATATTTATTACTTTCGTGCATAGAACTTCTTGATGTATAATACAATGCATATGATGAATGTTTGAACCGTGAATTTCACAAAGTTTTTTTCTTAGTAATGCTACGAAGCCCTTGTTTTTCCCGGTCATTGATGGAGCGCCATCTGTAGCTACAGAATTTAATTTTGCCAAAGGTAGATTGTATTTCTGCAGAAGTCCAAAAACACAAGTAAATATATCTTCTCCTGTGGTAGTACCAGGCATCGGTATTAGTTTGAGTAATTCCTCAAAAATGTTAAAATTCTTGTCACAAGAACGAAGAAACACTGCTAATTGAGCTCTGAACCTAATGTCCGTGCTTTCGTCACAGGCAATGGAGAAACTTTCGAAACTAGATGATTTTGATTTGATCTGATCACTTAAATTCGCGGCTAAACCAATAACTTTTTCCGCAACTGTATTTCGAGACAATGAAATTGATTGAAAAGCCTTCACATTTCCAGGACAAACAATTTCTCCAGCTTTCATTAGGCATTCCTTGATGAAATCACCGTCAGTAAAAGGCTTCGAATGTTTAGCTATCAACTCGGACAAGACGTAGCTTGCATGTACCGCCGCTTCACTTTCTTGCAATACTTTACTAAACATGGACTGTTGCTTTTTCACTCCTAACTTGAGCTCTTTCAACTTTTCTTCTCTCATTAATCCTTCGTAATTGTTATATTTCGATTTGTGTTGTTCGTAATGACGTTTAATATTATATAACTTTGGTACATTAATAGTATTATTACATATCAAGCAGATTATTTTATCTTTTATTTCACAGCAAAAATATTCTAATTCCCATTTTACTTGGAATATTCTATGTTCGTCAGCGATTTTTCGTTTAATTTTACTACCACTTGGTTTTGATATAGACATACTGAATACAAAGGGCTGGAATAAACACGGTTAACGTTAAAAAGTTAACAAAAATTTATTCTTTCCACAAGAGATAAATCAAAATGCTGAAATATTTCTTCAAAAATATTCTAACAATATCACAAAATGTCAAACGTTTAGCAAAAATCAATTCAAAACAGAGAAACTAATTCTATCTCACAGCGAAATCGCTACAAATCAATCACAGCATTAAGTAAACAAACAGTTCGCTAGAACTACAGCTACTACTGAGATGAGTTGTTTGTTCTCGGCTTTTATAAGCTTTATAATTAATTTCTCGAATATACTGGAAACATCTATAAATATCTGGATTTTTGTGGATGGCAACAGCAATTACGAGATATTTATTTATTAGGTATTAAATGCACGCGCTGTTCTATTTTTAACCTTCCAACGCTGCTGTCTTTTCAAAAATCGTCTGCGTTGCTAAGGCAACATGAAGCAAATCTAATTACAATTCTAAATAAAAAAACTAACTAAAGAAATAACTATGAAATCCGTAACAATATGAATGAAGTAGTAATTAATAATAAAGTAATAATTAATAATACTAATATATCGTACAAAATTATGATTGGAAAACTGAGACCATGAGTTTGGCCACATTCGGCTACCGGGTTCTGAGTGCACGTGTCTCCTAAAAGCCGAAGGTAGCTAGCTGAACGCAAGCTGCTCACACGCATTTGTAATTTAAGTAGTGTGTGTGTCAGCTCTCTGTGAGTAATCTAACAACACTGAATAAATTATCGTTAATTACTTAGCAGTAAACATTTCATTTTTTTCTTCGATATGTTATTTTATTATTATATATTATTATTTGCCGATATATTGGCCGGGCCGCAAAAAATATTTGTTGTGGGCCGCATGCGGCCCGCGGGCCGCGAGTTTGACATCCTTGGTGTACAGTTATATCATCGAACTCAGTGTGAATGATCACGGTACATGCCAAATGCGTCATTCAAATACGCTTAAGGGTTTATTCAATTTCGTATTCTGAGGAGATCGCAGTACATTATTTAATAAAGTATAAAATTAAAGCAATAAATGAAAGTTATTTTTCATATATCTTTTTAATATATATTATGACGTTTACAGAGTGTTATTTTAATTTTATCATCCATGATATTCTGTAACTGTTAATTGTAAATTCAAACGAGAAATTTATTAGCTAATCCAGGTGGAGATACAAACGTAAAATGAGAACGTAAACTAAAATTATTTTTTTAATAAACTTGTAACTGTGATCAACTTGATTCAGACAAAAGACAGCAACATTGATATCGGGCCAGCAGGCTGGCGTTTAACATCTTACTTCTGAACTATCAATCTGGCATTCAGATAAAAAAGCAGCAATATTCTCGGAGTCCGAATACACTCACGTTTAAGAATAATATCCTATTTTTAAGCTACGTATTTTACCGCTGAATTTCTATAAAATTTATGCATTGAGGTGTTGTTCTAGTCTGGCCTTGATGGACCAAGAAGAATAAGATAGAATTTAACCTAAATCTAACTATTTGAAAGTTTTAGACTAGTTGTCACAGCCTTATCGGACTAGTTAAGAAATCTTATATAAATGTATGATGTGCATATTTTATATTCTGTATCTGCATAAAACAGATCGGTGTTATAAGTTTCTTGTAAGATTCAAAGTTAAACAGTCACGAAGTTCCCGTTAGCATCCTTTATTGCGGATAGTGAATTGACATCGAAGCATTTCCCTGGATATCCCTGAACTAATCTCCGAAAGTAAAGATCAGAATAGGTCTCACATAATTCTTAATATCAACAAGTAATGCTGTCATTGTGATGCTTTTGTTTCCGGTATCTCGGATAGTAATCTCTCTCTTTCATGTATAAATGATGATGGATTACAAACCCATCTTTTTTATCAATCATTATGTTCAAGAAGATAAAATAATGTCTGTCTTACTCAGTATATGGTATTATGCATGTGTTATGCCAGAAATAATGCTGTTTATGTCATACGATATCTGTTCATGTCTTCGCATTCTGAAAGGTTGATTTTATGGGTTATTTGAGTTCTTATCGGAGGCTGAATAACTCCAATATTTAGAATAAAGAACAGAACTTCAACTTGCTAAAATATGATCACTTTTCACATTCGGTTTTGCTAATATTATTTCCAGTTTTACTAGTTGTCTTGCATAATGTCTAAAATGTTTTGTTCAGTCTGCCAAAATTACAATAAACTAATCTTTGTTCTCAATTTCATTGAATTCACATATTTTATTTACCTCACTAGCGACACTTAACCCTGAATTAAATAGTTGTTTCTAAAAAAATCTTTTAAAATGCTGTTTTTTTTAAATAAAACAAAAAGATAACATTTCTGTTTAGTTAAAAGTATCGAATTTACTTAAAAAAACTACGTTAGTTTATTTGAATCAATTAAATAAATTTTAATATTATATTATTTATTTTTTAAGGCAGATGAAAAATATAAAAACCGCTTTCCAAATAGTCTTGCAGGTTTCAGTTATTATTCTGAAATATTGCAGCAATTATCGAGTCACCTTGTATTTATAAAGTTTGTTTATTGAGAACCAGAAACTCATACCATCAAGTAGGATTGCATAAATGAAATGTAATTGATAATTGTTTCATGCAGAAAAACCTTTCGTGGAACACGAAATTTTTATCTTAGATTTCTCTCAAATATTTAAATAGTTATTGTAATTAAGCATGCATTAATGAAATTCCTACTTTCGAAAACACTGCCACTTAACAGGCAGTTCCTTAATTCTCGATTCCGGAAGTAAAAGACTTGTGTATTCCCATTTATCGGATACACCATAATAATGGACGGCTTATTGGACCCTTGACTGCCGTTTAATTTCAGATTTGACGATATGTAGATTAAAAACAGTTTTAATCCAAGCATTATGTAAGAAATCAATACAATGACGGGTTAATATAATGTAGAGTTTACAGTCAATAGATGAATTTGCAAAGATTTTGTTTTATCCAGCGCATCCTCTGCATTCTACGTAAAAACGTACCTTTGAATCAAAATTATTTTATTTTTCTAATACATATTTAGCATATTATACAATAGCTGCTAAAATATAGGACAGTTCGTTTTTAAGGAAAAAATGGACGGATACTCGGATTTCACTATGCAGTTACAATTCCAACGCATTAACTGCATATTAGATGGATTCCTTTAGCAAGACGGAATGACGTAAATTGCATTTCCTCCCATCAGCAGCCAAGTACGGCCTCTTGAAAATATAGAATGAATGTTTACGTTTCAAGCATCATTCGATTTGCTCTAACGAAAATAAAGTACAATTCCCTAACATACAGTGTTATCATTCCTGTTTATACACACAGGATAGGGCTTCCTGTTCTGATACCTGCCACGCCACCTGCAAAGTACTAAGTGTATGGCTTTGCGTCAATTTTGACCGGGAATACCACAATGACCGATCCGACGGTCTCTCCGAACTCTTTTCCTACCACCAAGCCTTCCGACAGAACTTGCTTCTTCACAGTATTTTCAGTATTTCCCTGTGCCACAACACTCTGAACTTACAAGTATTCACGCTTTCTCTAGGACGCAAAACCATGCCCAGTAATTACGATAACCATCATCGATAACCAGTGTAATTAACAGGTCGTATACAAATATTCAGGAGACATAGAGAACACCTAGACGATAAAAAAATCTTATAGCAATGTATGCTTTCCTGCGCGATGGTGACGACACAAAAAACAAGAAAGGAAGAACATGAACAGGGTGAGGAAACATGTTCGTTATGCTTAGCACAGTAGAAATCAAGAAATAAGAACAAAAACAGACAACGATTGTTATCAAAGAAGGTGTTCGGAATTACGATCCCATACGTGATGCAGGAACCGTGCATCATACTTCTTCCATGCGATGCTCCACGGGTGATGCGGATCTTGCAGCATGGGAGATGTGAGGGCTGCATCACAGTCCGGAGTCGTAATGTCGACCACTTTCTTTGATGACGATCGTTGTCTATTTTGATTTGCTGAAACAACCTGTATATGTTCTCTACACTAGAGATTTTCTCTAAAAGATCACGAGAAAACCATGCACCTTAAAATAACAGCTGGATAATCCAGCATCCAACAATTCGGCACCCCGGTAAACCGACATCATATTCAGTGAGATTCCTATCGTAAAACGGTACTGCTATCGTTTTATTCAGTAATATTCGGTGAAACTCAGCAATTATTTCGCATTTTTTTTACTATTTTCGCTTTGTCCTCTATTTAAAACTTAAAAAAAAAGATTGTACTTTACGAAGGTTGATATTTGAGAAGTCTTCATGAATGGGCAATAATGACAGTGGTAAAGCAAACCCAAATTAAACATGAATTAAATCCATTTATTAATATGTTGAGTCATTAAATATGCTTGTAAAGTGATGCTATATGTAATTATTTTTACTTTCTTATACCTTTTAAGGAAACGGAAAAACATCCTTTTGCGGAAATACACGCTTTTATTCCAATAAGCTGGCATCGTTTAAGTCTCGACTAGGATGATTTATCGTAATTTTCGTCTAGTTTTTTTTTCTGTTTTTCTTAAAGTTATAATTTGTGTTTCAAATATCAATATGTGGTAAATAGAAATAACATAATAGAGTGATACTGGAAGCAAATAGATGTGTTAAGAAAAACCGTACGGGGATGCCTTTCGTATAATTTTTAAGGTCTTCCCTTAAGGTAAAAATGCTAAGCTCATTCCTTAAGTTACAAAAATGCTATCTTGCAAAAACTTTTTTTATTATTAAGTGATCATTTTTGCTGACAACACTGCTGGCTGCATTCCACCTGGCATTTCTAGTTAGTATTTCCTCGACATAAGCAATAGAAATCATCATGCATTAAACGAACATAAAAAGACTGATACGGTTATTGAATAGAAATATGTTGTTTCGGAGAAATGAATATTTTTACCCCGTACCCAAGAAATATTTCAGTATTAATATTTATTAAAAACAGGTGCGCATTATTTGCTTCCTTTCTAATAATATTTTCTTTTCTGAAAACTTTTGTTATTTTATAATGATTTGTATTTTCGTTTTCTTTCAAGAAGTGGTTTGTTTGTTTAAACACTGAGCACTTAAAAATTTGCATTTAGAAGTCAGGTTTCAGCATTCAGAGTTGCAGAATAGGGCCAAAGTCATGCATCAGTGAACTCTGATATGCATAATAATCAAGATTTCACTTCGGTGAGCAAAATGCCATTATTTAAAATATAAATAAAAATACAAAGAACGTTTTCACTCGACCTGTGCGTGTGAGAGATTTTAAACGCGTGCAGGAATATATAAATACGTTAACTGCTTCGTAAGAAAGATCTCACATTTTTTTTTTGTTTTTCCTTAGAGCTAAATTTCCTGCCTTCTCGACTGATAAAAGTTTTGTGTTAGGAGAAGAATAACTGAAAAATTGCGACAGCTATTATTTGTTCGTTGATAAATATTTTCAGTTAAACTGAAAAAACAAAAACCTGTAAGTTCAAAAAAAGATCAGTTTTATTATTAGTGAAGAATTTCGAGTTCTTTGAGTATTAATTATTTTTGTTTTATTTCTAATGGAGAAAATAAATGGCCCTTCCGAAAACGACCTTTGGTGGCTTTTTAATAAAACTAAAACATTTCATTTTTATGAGAGTTTTAGTATAACTTTTTTCTATTCCTGAAAAAATATATATACATTTAATTTTTTTTTATCAACAACAAAAAAAATTGGAATTAAACTAGACGAAAGAGACACTTTAATTGTTTTACAGAAACAAGTTTCAGTGCGCCGCTTAAATACTTACAGAATTCGAAGAGTATGTCCTTATATCTAAGTAATATGATTAAAATATTTTATGACTCTTTCGTAATACAATAGTATCAATGCCTTAGTGAAAAGTAGTAGGTATACGGTTTTAAATACGGTTTTCCTTTTGGACAACTTGCTAGAACCATGTTTTGATATGTTGAATGGTCATTCTAGCGACGAGGCGGATTTTCAATCATATCACGTACTAGAATGATGTTGCATAAGATTAATAAAATTTGCAATTACATATTCAAACACACAAAAAATTCTTTTGCTTGATTGTAGCCATATTGACTGATTTATGTCAAGTGTTCTTGTGATACGGACATCAAGAACATAAATTTGAAGAATTACTCCATAAAACGACACAGATGCTTCCAAACGGAAGCCTCCTCGTATTGACGCCTACCTGTTTAACAGACTCACATTTTATTTGTCCTTTATATGGAAAAATAAGACTTTGTTTCTTTTGATTTGGTAACTTCTTTTTTATTTTATTTCAGAGATTGTGTATATTCACTCAACATTTAGCTCTCCACTCCACGCCTACTGGAGAAACGGTCTGCGCTTCACTTTTAACATTACTAGTGTCCTTCAGTAGAATACCAAATAGTAATAAATTATAGTAATACATGAAATTAGAGTTACATGTATTTGAAAGTTGAAAATCATATTTGCGTATTAATATATTGTTATGCATTACATAATAAGAAAAATAATTAAATCCTATGATAAATTAAAAATTTTTCAGATCTAAGGTCTGAAATTGGAATGTTTTAGTAAGGTTTACAGATATTTGCATCATAGTTTATTTTGCTTCATTTATGCCGAACGCATAATTAAATATTTCCCAGTGTAAGCTGAAAGTGAATTAAATTAATTGTTGATGCAGTTTTATATTAATCATTAATAATATTTGAACAGTGGTACGCTAAGGCTGATACCATGAAAATCAATTGCTCAGTCTTTTAAATTTAACTGATCATGTTACCAATGCTGTTGGTATTTATACATGGTATAAATTTACAGATAATACTATTTATCGCGCAAAGTTAAACGGATTTGTTATTTATTATGTATTTATTTACGTATTTTATTTAATTAATCACATACAGTTTGAGTATATTTCGTGTTTTTATCCTTATAAGCATGTTCTCTTTAGGCTTTATCATCTTTAACTAATTTTAGATTTTTAGAAGACGACCATAATTCAATAATTCAATTATGGGTAGAATTAAGTCTTTTAAAAGACCGCCTGTTTCATTTTCAGTCATGCTCCAAATTAAAAGAAAAGTTTCAGATCCGAAAACATTCAGAATTTTACTGTTGTCCAAAAGGATTTCTTAAGGTTTTTTACGCTCTCGCGGTGCTTGCAATCTACCAGTCTGCTGTTACACTCCCTCCTAGTAACCCATTTTTGTGCCTTTTTAGCATTTTTATTAAGTTTCATAATATCAGCATTGTTAAATATTTCATATTATTTCGGAAAACAGCGCATCTGAAGAGTATAAATCAGTATATAAGCTTGTGGGGTTTGACTTATTTAATTCTAAAGTTCTAAATTAGAACCCCACGAACACTAACAAACGAATAATCGCTTAAGTGTGTGAACAAAACACGTAAGACTTAAAGAGGGTTTACAACCCTTTATTTTTCAGTATATTTACAAACAGTTCCTACTTGGAACTTTACACAAAGCCTCAACTCGGGCTTGAACTTAAAATAATAATAATTTAACTAAACTAGCTTTACTAAGCTATTTGAAAGGTATAGCCGAAGCTATCAGAAATCTAACTAGTTGGACCCCAAGTATTAATTAAATCGGTGAAGCCAAGCAATGGCCTAAGGTATGGCCGAGCGTAGTAACTAAGAGAGAAATACGCCAAAAGGCAAACGCGGGCTAGTCAGGAAATCAGACTCTCTCCCTCTCGAAGTCGGTGAAGTACTATCTACTTAAATAGTACTTTTTCTCATTTGCATTAACTGCGTTTCTGAAATTACATTCGGCAGGAAATTGTAAGCTGAAATTAGAATAAGATGGGAAAGATACAAAACTTAAAATAACTGTTAATAAACTTAAGATAAACCTTACAAGCTTATTTGAAACAACGAACGAAAGGCCTCTTTTCTTTATTTTGTAAAATGCTTAAGCCAAGTTTTTAATAATTTGATAAACTAAAAATATTTTTTATGTCTTTATTTGCAAGACTGAAAAATTACAAATTTTTTAACTCATTATTTGATTATCAGACATTGGAAATTCACTTATCAGAGAAATCTTTTTAAAGTCTGTAATCTACTTCTTTCCTGTCGATTTATTAGTATATTAAAAATTCAAATGATGAAATAATTGCCGAAACTTAACAGCAGTCTGAAACTACACGATCAGTGATAACATTAGCTAAGTTAATAGTTTAAATACAATTTAAATATTCTGAATTTTAAAAATCTAATTCTTTTTAATGGAATTCCTAAAAATTCATTTCTATTTTTTAAATTTTACATAGATTAAAAATTATGATACACCATATTACAATAATTTTAAATTATATAATTTAATAATAAAATAACGTAAAGCAATAATATTCACAAATGATTATATTTTGCTTTATTATATTTATCTTACGAGATGATAAATTTAGTAGTTTCTTATGCGACTTTTATCATCACAGTTATTGCTATACATCGGAAATTTTACAATACTCGTCACAGACATATTGATTCCTGGCCCAGATATCTGAAATCTGTAAACCTGCCAAATTCTTAAACTCGATAATTTGAAAGCAGAGAGATTTAGTTTCACGTACTACGCCAGAACCAAATTATTAAATAGCAGAAGGCAGGAAAATGTTACATTTTATCAACTAATAGTTTTTGCAAAGTATGTGTCTCTTCAGAAATAGCCGAAATGCACGACTTATTTTAATGAAAATAAATTTGAGGATAATAAAGCATGAAGTAAATTTCTATTCTTCACGTGTACTTGTGAACATAAAGCTCATTATATGTTTTTATTTTTAACTTAAAGTACTGAAAGCATATACAGTGAGAATATAATAAATTCTAGACACAATAAATGGTCTTATGTTAAAAAAATCAGCTCATGATTCTTCTAATTTACCACGTTTTATTCATACCTAGATAGAAGAAATAATAAGAAGAACAGTTATATTAACTTAACAGTTCATTACAATTAATTAAAAATAATCATTTTTTAAAAATTCATTAATATTTACAAAATTATTCTGTAATGATTTCTGTTATAATTTGTTAAAATTTTACTAAATTTCATTAAAATTGTTTATTTTATTGCAACTTTTGAAAACTTTCATTATATTTATAAACATGCACTGTAATCTATTTTATATATTTTGACTATAAAACTTTAAACCATTTTCTTAATATATAACGTGTCAAGAATAATTTCTCATATAAAGAAAATGCTTTTAAAAATTTATTATTTAAAAATATAATACTTACTATACTTGTATTAGTATTTATTTTGAAATGCTCTGTTGTTAGTTTGATAAGAATTTTGATAAGAATAAATAAATAAATAAATAAAAAACCCTGTTTAAGGCAAATAAATTTGGAATTATAAAAGTTAAAGCCACACATACTACACCTGGAATAGTCTGTAATTGTGCCTCATATAAATGAATGCTGAATAATTTTCATTAAAATCAAGTAAGTATTTTAAAACCTTTTTTATACATTATAATTTATTTCACCAAATCATACACTCCCAGTGCATGACAGTACGTACTTTTTTAAATCATACAAAAATATTGCTGCTACTAAGTTTTTATTAAGTATTTCTCATTTAATTAAGATTATTTAAAATTTTAAAGCATTTAACAACACGCTTTGCATTTTACACGTTTAGGCTTCAAAATATTTGATATTTGTGCTCCCAAATATATAATAATCTCAAGAATAAATTTAAAATATAATGAAAATATTAAATACAAAAACAACTATTAATTATGAATTGATTTTTAGTGTACTCTGTTGCCATTGATTTTGAAATATCAAGTGACACTAGTATCACTGGATATAAAAAAAATTCAATAAAGAATAAAAGTTTTTCAAGCAATTGCAATTTTATTCCTTTAAAATGAATATTGGACAGTTTTCATTTTGCGAAACGAAAAAGAAATAGTTATTTTAAATTAACTTTTACGCATTCGAATTTATTAAGATGTAGCTTGACGATTCAAACAATAGATCCGTTCTTTTTTATTGTTTGTTCTAAGCTTATTCTAGCTTAAGCATTATCGTCTTCAAGCTTACACCTTCAAAAGAACCCTAGACATGGGAAAACTTAGGAACACAAACTTAGTGATAAGATTTTTTGAGTTACGGAAGAGGTCTTTTCGCCTTACTAACTGCGAAATGAAGAAGGAACTATCGAATTTGTTACCTCACCTAACCCTCTGGCTTAAATTACTTCGTCAGGCTTTTCGCATCCCAAATGAAATATTCACAAAACAGCTTATTACTATTTTCGCAATTACTGATTATGCTGTGCGGATTCATTCGCTGTATCCTTAATAATAATGTTTTAAGCCTATCTAGAATGATATTTCTTTGCGATGCTTGCACACAAGCTTCATTGGCCACGAGTATTCATTCTTCTTATAATGTTTAAATGAGTTTGGCCTAGTAAAACTCTCAAAATGAATTCTCGCCCGTAGTATATTTTTGTAAGCAGTTCAGAAACTTAGGTTATGTGTCTTTTAATTTATGATAATCTGGAAACTCAAGGTTCAAGCACATTTGCAACAACCAGGTGGGTGTGATAGGCAGATTGAGAGTGATGAAATCGTTGGCAGCGATAATATGGGGTTGGTGTTCTATTGTCGCGGTATCTATCGATCTTAATATTCAGGAGCATGGGATAGCTAAGATTACAAATATTACTTGATTCTGCGTTTTTATTTATAGTAATTAAAAAAGAGGTATTTTTCTTTCCTTCCTATTTTGTCGCTTAAGCTGTTGTAGCTTGAAAATATTAAACTGTTAGTCAGGTAACGTGAACTAAATATTTCTGGAGTCCGTGTATATACGGACATGTATAATAACGATTTTCATAATTTTCTCTTTTGAGAGGAGATATGAAGATTAAGATAAACCTGTAAATCAAAAATAGCTGTTATCCTTTAAAGTGTATCAGGGTTTTGTAAAAGGCTTTCATAATGACCCTTGCCTTCATATAAGATAAATTCAGAATTGTTTAATTTTTTCCAAAATTTTCATTAAGAGTATTTTCAGAAATATCGAAGGCGAGATTTTCACGGTGAAAGAGGAGAACTTTTCCGGGTCCCTAAAGTATTATTTGCAAATCTACTTTGCTTAAAGATTGCCGCATCTTCGAGTGCAGCAAACGTATTTTGAAGAGCGATAGAGTTATTTATATGGGTACGTTTACGAGATTTTAATAGAGTTTTAAAATACACAACTTCAATATTAATGTAAATATAATTAAGAGATTCATTATGTGAATCAAACCTTGAATTTCAAGTAACGTAGAAAGTAAGAAATTAATAAATTTAGTTGCAAAACCAAACTCAAATTTCTCTTCTTATTACGGCGCTTAATTCCCTTTAACCGAGTGAATACAGCAAACAAAAGAGGTTTTTTACTAAGTGCCATTTTCTTATCTAATCTAAATACAGGGTGTT
Source organism: Stegodyphus mimosarum (assembly GCA_000611955.2). Taxonomy (NCBI): domain Eukaryota; kingdom Metazoa; phylum Arthropoda; class Arachnida; order Araneae; family Eresidae; genus Stegodyphus; species Stegodyphus mimosarum. The sequence continues at coordinate 276,637 of KK119583.1, forward strand.
TCGCAGACTTGTAGCAGAGTGGGAAGTGTGTTCATTTCAGGCGAAGACGTTGCTGGAGAAAGAAGAATCGGTTTATTAACTCAGTTCTTCACAGACATTTTGCGGAACGTGTTGCCGAATCTGATGGTTGACATTCCAGCACGCCGAAAGATTTGGTTTCAGCATGATGGAGATCCTGCACATTTTAGCAGCACTGTGCGGGAATACCTCGATAGAACATATCCAGATCTCTGAATTGGCACAAGTGGACCAGTCGCATGGCTAACGCAATCCCTGGACCTGACTCCCGTGAATTTCTGCCTGTGGAGATACATGACGTCCATGGTGTACGAGATGACAGGAAGACATCGGACCTGGATCTCGTCGCCAGGATGCTGAATATGGCGGCATGTATCCCTGACACACCTGCCTATTTTGAACGAGTCCATGAATCCATGCGTGGGCATTGCGAAGCACGCATTGTGGTGAAAGGAAGGAATTTTGAACGTCTTCTGTGATTTAACCCTGTTCTTTAATTTAAATTAATATTAACACCTTTTCCCAAATCCTTTCTTTTCTCTCCTCCAAGCTTGCAAATATTTCCCCCTAGTGGTCATCGTTCGCATTTTCGGACAGGAGTTCCTATGTAAATTTTGTTTGTCATGGTATGACAGACCAGCATGTTATGTTTGGCAAAGACCTTTTGAGACACCCTGAATATTCAAGACAAAAATATATATAAATAAATCCCTATAAAATAGTCCTATAAATCACAATTATTCCTATATAAAATTCCTATACAAAATCCGATTCCCTATAAATCAAAAATAATCACTTACTGGAGGCACTGAATACTCATGTGTGTGAATCACAATGTCCCTTGAAAAAATGTATATAACAACAGCTCGATGAAATTCAAGAGAAATGCATTAAAGTATTTAAAGATAATCCAACAGCAATCCGAAATTAGAAATAACTAAGTATACACAAGTGCGATGCATTTAAACTACTGTAGAAACAGACTCTGATTGAAAAGCCTTTGAACTTCACATTTCTTTGAAGTTTCTTTAGATTTAACATTGAACATTTTGTGTTACGACGCAGCAATTCTTATCTGAACTTTTCCATTCTTAAGTCAAATTAAATTATTTACGCAGTTTCCACGATGCCAGAGATTGTTATAAATTAAACAGTAAGTTTCACAAGCATTTGTTAAAGATTTTCGAAGCTATTAGCATGAATTTGCATTACAAATTTCGATTGCAGATAGTCATAAAATAACTGATAATAATAAATTAGCAAATAAACGAATAAATAAATTATGTTCTCATTTCAATCCATAATAAATTCATTAATAATGTTTTCTAAGAAACTTTATTCAATATCAGTATTTATTATTACAACATGAAAGCATCTTATGTCTCCAGAATTAAAACTCATTTACTATTATTGTATTTCATACAATCTAAAAAAATTTTTAATTAAACTGATTCACTTCGATAAATAAATTGCTGCGAAGGGCTCATAATTCCAATTTTAGGTAGATTTTGACTTCATTCCGAGTTCCTTCCAAACATAAATGTAAGTAATCAAAGTTAGCAATGTACTACAATATTATAATCATTTAATAAGAAAGATTAGCTCTGTTGTTAATTCTGCTCAGTCTGCTAATCCCTCAGCATAGATATTGGCAAAAATTTAATTATATTGCTCTGTACGCGGGAAATGAGATTAATGACTGTTCGCTCAAGCAATCTGGAAAATTAAGATTACGGCTTGGAATGTTAATTAGCGAAAGACAGTTTGAAATACGAAAGCGGGGTTGCGCTTTTGAACTTTATCCACTTCGTTCTGTTCTCATTCATATTATACTAAAGTCAAGGTATATTTATTCAATTCGTTCGGTAACTAGGTATCAGCCCAAGTTATTATCTGCAAATTCGAAAACTGGTAGGCAAATATTGCCCTCAGCTTATAACTTATCTGTAGTTTATGAATAAAGATATGCATATGAAAACTTAGGAAATTCATATCAGCAAGTGCATTTTTAGACTCCGTAGTATTATACATCATTTACTGCCTTCAAGTATTTATAATTAAATCTAGAACTATAATGTCCTTACCTGCACTGCGAAAAAAAAATCTGAAAGTTTTGAGTCTAAAGGAGCTTATAACGTTTTGTGTGTTACTTTTATTTATTAAATATCATGTTCTTCGCACTTAAACCATAAAATTCTATTCAACAGAAATATCGCAAAATAATTTTAAAACGAGTATATCTTTAGAATTTCCTATACACAGTTCTGCGCGCTTTAGGTGAAAAGGTTTTTTTCTTTCCTCATATAGTGTTGCCATCGCTCGCTTTTAAATCATTTGAGTTTGCTCATCGAGAATTTATTAAATATTTACAAAATATCAAATACATAATAAAATAAATTTCAAATTTGGGCATATTCGGGTGGAAACGTACGTTATTCAAAATTGGATGGCTCTAGATACCGTTGTTTTATCACATTTGGAGAAATATACATACATTTATGCAGATTCTTTATCATTTAATTTCTTTAAACATAATACAGCGCTGCAAGATTTGGTGGCAATAGTTTGAAAAGTGATTTTGACTTTTAATGCTTCCGACGCAAAATCGCAAAACGAAAATAATAGTCCCTCAGAGAGAAAGCCTTTTGGACAAAAAAACAAAGAATGGGACTTTCAGCTCCGCAGTGTTAATTGAATTTGGCATATATTTATTAATATCTTTTTTTATTACACTTATTTGATTTTTCCTTTCATATTTCGAAATTTAGGTTCATTCCAAATAAAATTCGCCTATTTTCTATGACTTATTTTTTAAATTTGTATTTTTAAATATTTTTTGTAAATTTTTCGAAACCATTTTGAATTATAACGTACAAAAGTTTTGCCATCAGCTTAACGTAATTGTACTTCTAAGCATACCTGCAAAAATTTCCTGAGTTTTTTTTTTTTTTCAAAATTTCCTAAGATACGTGAGTTTCTATTTTTGGCGCGTTTTGAAATTTGGAGTATGAGCGAAAATAACGAAAATGTGGTTTATCCACTTTAGTAAAATTATTTGAAAGTATGAAAGACGATTTCTTCCACTCGTAGACAATGAAAAAAGGAAAGAAAAATACGTTGCTATAAATTACGAAGTCCGCCAAAGGAGCAAACTGAAAAATAGGTGTCAAGATAAAGTTTTAAATTTCTCTTTAAATTTCGCGCCAAATTTAACAAAATTTAATATTCAGGCATAATTTGAGTTGTCGAATCGAAACATGGAAAACAAATGCCATGTTATTTCAGTTAAAGTTCGATTTTGTGTCAAAATACCTGTATTAAATGATGTATATAAATCTAATATATAGCCTAACTCAATCTTCCTAGTAGAATGGGAGACACAAAACTGTGCCTTTTTTATTATTATTATTATTATTATTTTTTACACAGTGTACATAACCTGATGATTCTTAGTTAATACTTAATTAGAGCTGAAGCGTAAAGATGAGATTTAGAGATCAAGATTTAATTCAAATCGATGCGTATAGTTTGTTGTTTATGTTAATCGTTATGGATATTGATAGGTACAATTACAAATGCGTCTTTGCAGAATATAACAAAATACTTTCAATACATAATCAGGTCCAGTGATCAGAGTTTCGAACATGTTAATGATGCTTATCACATATCCGTAATATGTGGAGGAGTATACACTTAAATTATTATGTTCTTTACATTCTTCTTTTAGTTATTTGTGACATATCTATATTATGTTTATTGGAGTCGGAAATATACCCATCGTCACTGCCTCAGCTATCAGAGAAAGAAAATTTGTCCATTTTAAAATGAATAAGTAAGCTTTCACAATTTTAATCTCGAGATTATTTTAACTCCGAGAGTATACTGAGAGTTCTACTGAGTAACAGTTAATGATGTAAGAATTTTAAATTTAAATCTATCTAACAACAATAATAAACTTTCCTGTTCATTCGTGCACACAAAATAAGACTGAGAAACATAACTAGAAATAGCCACTATATAATTCAATTTTCGATTGTAATACTGATAATTATACATGAAATTAAATAGATTTATAAAATCTTCGTGCATTTAAAATTTCTTTAAAACATTTAATTCTTATCTTTTTGGTGTGGTCATTTTGTGAATGAGTGAATTTTATGTATGAGAAATGTGAGAAATTACTGCATATTAACATGGATTCAAATCCGAGATCTTTTTATTACCAAGCGTAACCAAGTACCTCAAGAAAACGCATAATGGAATGAGGTAATTCATAACATAATCCACCACACTCAAACAAGTTGTTAGGGAGAGCGATGAGATTTAGTAAGATAAAATCCAGGCAGTGACGATTATCTTAATTTAATTTACCACCCGCCGCTGTAGAGGCTGTTCATATTTTCGGAGAACATAAATATGAAAGATCAATTGTGAAACCCTGGAATTTTGTCTATGGATTTCTTAAGTGCTAGGTTAACTTAGTATTAACCTCTTACATCACCAAAGCTACAAAGAAACGTAATAATTTCTTGCAGTATAGTATTCTATATTTTTCTTTCTATGAACAGATTTTTTACCTATATCAATTGAATAAGAATTCTTTCTCCTTTTTGTTATCATAAGGACATGAAGAAGTTTGGAAATGACATACTTCAGAAAATTTCATCAGTTTTTCTTTTATTGGAAGTTTTTATAATAGCTGTTTAATTAAAATTAGAATTTCGTTAAATGCATACAAAGATAATAGCAGGATTCGATCAGCCTTTCTGAAATTTACTGATGACATTCAATATTTTGTACATATTACCTTCCACATATTTTTTAATATATGTGTATACACAATGTTCGGAAAAAGTGCTGTTATTTGTGTTTCTATAAATATTTTCCTAGACACGTACTTCAAATTATAATGCGTCTCAAAAGAAGCAGCATAATTAAAACAAATAATTAGAGCATTGTATGAGAAGAATGTTCAGTAATTATGAATTCTAATACTGCACAATATAGTACGCTAAAAACAGAAATTCAATTATCAATTGCCTATATCTGGCGGTTTTTGTAGGTGGAGTTTATGTTATTTGTATGTTCTTTCATTCAGCTATTGATAGTCCTGAGACTGACGGATAATCCAATATCTTGAAGAAAACATAGTTGTTAGCCTTCTTTCCATCGTTCTGTATGTCAAGTTAATTTTTAAAGTACACGTATACATCTATGATAAGCAGAAAAAAAATTTTTTTTTCTTTCAGGCAAGTTTAACATTAACGTAGAAACATCAAAAACGACCGTCAAAATATATCCTAATAATAATATATTCAATAAACATCCATTATGTTGGATGTTTCTGTACACAATGTAAAATTTATATTTCTTTCATTTTCCAAAATTAACAGAAACAAAGTTTTTTTTTGTAATTTAACATTATGCTCTCCTTTATCTTCTGCAAGTTCTTAGTAGTTGCAATGGTATTTTATACCATCAGAGATTTTGCAAGACGTCCTACTGAACTTCCAGGAAAATGTTTGTCTTCTAAGCTGTAGTTTCTTGCTCGGAATTTCCGGAACCACGCTCATATCGTCTTACGTTTGTTATTCGATGGTTATACATTGCATTACTGTTCTATTGATATTTATATAATTGAAATTTTAAACCAAAATATGCTGAATATGCTCCTTTGCAATTCTACTTTATTATTTAATACTAGTATTTAAAAGTAACTGCAGAAACCTACTTGTGCTCTTAAATGCTTGCATTAAGAACAAGAATAAGAAAAATTACTATTATTTGCTTTTTCAGAACGTTGTTGCAGGCAGTTATCCTCCCTCTCCGACTCATTTCAGTTCAGCTAAAAATTCAGCTAAAAGTTATTGGATGACAACCCATTAGAAATAAAAATGCTAATAAAATTAATTTGTGCAAACTGAAAGTTCGACAATTAGTTTACCACTATATTAGACACAGTTTTAAATACTAATGAAACACTTTCCGTTCCCCAAATCATACGTAGTAGCATACAGAGAAATTTCCTTTATCACATACTCAATTTGTACCATTTGGCAATTAATGACAAATCGGATCATGGTTTTATTAACTTTATAATGAAGCGGTGTTAATTGCTTGATTACCTAATCCATCATTTCCGCCGTCAAGAAAGAGGTGTATAAGAAAAAGTAATTAATAGCTTCATTTTAAACGCATTCACATTTTAGAAACACATTTCTATTTAAATAAAACTGAGAATTTAATGCGTCAAACTATTTAATATTAAATTAGATTATACCCTGAGTTTTAATGATTCATAATTTGCAAAATTTGGAGGTTATAATGATAGTTTCTTTTTACATTTCATTCTTTATTCAAAACAGATATTCATTGGAATTTCAAATGAAAATCAAACCAAAGTTAAAGCATATTTCGGGACTTTTAGCAACGAAAGACTATTTAAATAATACAAAACGAGGTATACATAAACCAAATCAAACTTGAATTAAATTCAATGAAGAATTATAGTGGTAATTTACGTTTCTATTAAAATATTTTTACAGAAATATTGCAGGAGCATATTTATTTTAAAATGCTACCTTTAGTGAACCTCTTTTCAAAATTGCAGTAAAAAATGCTGGCGCTCGCATTAAACTTTATTATATATCAACGGAAGCATTAATTTATACAAATTTATCCTCAGCGAAACCATTGACTGCAATACGCGAAGGCTTTCCCTCTTTGCAGAGATTTTTTTTTAATGTTATGGAATTTAATGTTATTCTATGGGAAAAATTGAATTAAATTACTTTCTTATGTTTTATATTATATTTTTTTATATGTACTGGCAGCTTATTACTTTTATATGTCAGAAGCCTGAGAGCTTATTACTTTGGAGTCAGAAGCCTGAGAAATCAACTTTGCTCTGGCATGGGTTCAAGTGCTCCTATACTATAATTGCTACTTCCACGTGCTACCACCTTCACCACAGTGACATGCACATACCGTAATCTTATGTTATCTCACGAATTAAAGGGCGATTGGGGAGAGACATGAGGATCAGTCAACCAAATTGAGGTGTTGAGAATTATCGTCCATCATATTTTAGTTCAGGCGTCACAATACAGAATATTAGCATTTTTGAATAAGAATCACGAGTTTCTTCTAAAGAAGTCGCAGGATTCTAAGTGTCTTGCAATATTATAGTTTGCTCGTATTATGCTTAATGTACTTTGATTTCTATGCGATATGCTGTGAAGCAACAATAAGCACTGCATTGTTATGTAAGTTTATAACATTTATATGCTTATTTCTTTTTGTTGCACGGGGAAAAGAGGGGGAGAACTTAATATCATAAATATGCGTAAATGACATTATTTTATTACGCTATATATTTATTATTCGCAATTATATGTTTTCTAAACACAGAGCTATTCTAATACCAGGTGAATGCTTTTTGTGGGTAAAGGGTGAAGAAGCGTGAACTCATTTTCGAGAGTGTAAAATTATTTCAGTAACCGGAGGATAATTTTAAACCGGATAATTTTAAAACGTTTAGAAGCCGTACTGCCGGGAACTGAACGCAGAATCTCTGAATGACTGGATCGGTGTGTTTATCACAAGCGCACAGGAGGAAGGCTTTAATTTAATTTAAAATTTAAGATTTAAAATTCATATATCTAATTATAAATTCATATATTATCATTATAAAAAATACATTCATTCCCTATAAAACGCTGTTAAAATTGCTTCTCGTTTCATTTCAGAGCTTAATTTCATTATTTCCTATTTAGAAATTTATGTTGCTTATTTAGATCTGAAGTAAACACAAAAATAAGCCTATGTTTCCTCTAATACAAATCGAAATAAATACGTTAGACTTAACACAATATAAGGAAAATTCCAGAAACCTATAAAAAGAACAAAGAATTATTCGTTAAGTTAAAAGCGTACACAATAATAAGGTATAATTTATTTTTCTTAAATTTTCGGCTAAAGCGGTATAATATTCCTCTATATTCTAACGAAACGAAAGCCAACAATTTCTATTTCCATAAAAGAATTCCTCAGAAATTGTTCGCCATTTCCACATTTCCCCGCATTCAGTAGACATCATCTTTCGTCAAAGCATGAGGTCCTCATTAACCACGCAAGGAGAAAGAGAGCGAGAGAGGCGTCTGCCCCACTCTATTGTTTTGCTTTCAGTCCTTCCCTTTAATGGGTGGACGGAAGAATCATGGATGTCAAGTAGAACCTACATAGACAGACAAGATCCCCGCAAGGCTTTCCTGACTCCTGAAAATTCCCTTTTTTGACATCTGCCGATGACGGTAATACCTTGTACAGCTCGTAACCTGTGACCTAAGTACGGAAGGTCTCGAGAAAAAGAAATGATTTTTTATACGTATATTTTCTTTTGTTCTCATTGTTCTACTCCTGTAAGTTCCTAGATTTAGTCGTTTTCTATCTTTTATGCATTGTTCTTGTAAACGTGTTGGAAGACTTTGTCCCATTCTTTTTTTTTTCCCTCGAAAAGCAATTTTTCTCCTTCTGTCTGCCATAACCTTTTGTTTAAAAACGAATTAAGCTTGTAATACGATAGAATGGGCTTCTGTTACACAAAATCAAAGGTTAACATTGATAAAATAATAGAAGTTGATATTCATTACTATTTGTCAATGCTTGAAGCACTGACAAATTACTATTATGTCAATGCTATTTCGGAACAGCTATAAAAGTAGCAGTAATAAAATTAAAGCCCTTAATGCGGCAAAATTTACGAAGTAACTTATTATTACTAACTAATTAATTACTCAAAGTGAATTGGTTTAAAAATGAAAATGTTTCGACAAATATTACATACTACTATTTATTTTTTCTACCCCGAATCCAGAAACACTTAAATTAAATTAAAAGTTATATAAAATTAACGCATTCTCCCGTGCTTGCACTCGTAGTGCACGTTGTAGCACGCCTAATTTACAGATGAAAGATCCGTGACTCGTATCTCGACGAAGTACTAGTTGATTTTTCTCATTTCACTAAAATAATTAGAATATATACTCTACAGTGACGCTCGAAAAAAAATACGATGAACTGTTTTTCGTCGCTACATGCGTTTCGTCGATTAGTCTTATTCTATCCCCAGTAGACTTTCAAGTATGGAAGAATTTAGAGATGACTGCTCTCCAAGTGCGCGCTGTTTTAGTGTAAATGGTAGCACATCTAGCTAGAAGCCGGAAGAACAATAATTCCAATCTCAGCAATCTTCCTTCAAAGTGTCTCTTGAAAACTTGCAATAAAATTACTTCCTGTTTACATAACAATCTTATAAAGGTTCTAATTATGAATGCAGGATATATAGCAATGCTTCATCGTAAAAGGCGCCGAAAGGAATATTCTACACTCATGTCCATAAATTAAGGATAATGTAAAATCAGGCAAAGGAAGAGTTAGAAGCAAAACAAATTTGACTTATTTGTAAAGCTTATTTATTAAACAAAAGGTAAAGAGCAAAAAAAGATCCTATATGTTTGATATTATTAAAAAAATTAGCGATTTTTTCTCCCTGGAGCAAATTACAAAAAAAAACCTATTTACAAAAAACAAATATTACATGGGTATGATTGTTAATACATTGTCTGTCTCCCAGCCGCTGCAATACAGTCCGTACAACGCCTAGGCATGCTGAGTATCAAATTATCGATCTGATCTTGGGGATATTACACCATTCAAAAAGCAATGCTCTCCAAAGTTCCAGTAGACATGTAGGAGCAGGTTCACGGGCTGCAACTCGTCGGCCAAGCATGTCCCACACGTGCTCTACTGGATTCAAGTCCGGTGAGAATGCTGGCCAGTCCATACGGGTGATATTCTCCAAATGAAGACATTCGCTTAGGATGTTTGAACGGTGAGGACGGGCGTTGTCATCCATAAGCACAAATTGTGCGCCCATGGCGCCCCGAAATAAACGTACATATTGTTCCAGATTGACATCCCGATAGATTTGGCTTGTCATGGTTCCAATTTGAACATGCAGGTCAGTTCTGGAACCCAGAATAAATCCACCCCAAACGAGCACTCCTGCACCACCGTAACGGTGTCGTTCAATGATGTTTTCTTGGTGGTAACGGGTATCTGGAGCTCTCCATATGAAAGTCCGGAGAGAATCAGACTACAGGCTAAACCTGGACTCGTCGGAAAACATCACACTAGCCCACTATTGCGGTGTCCACAATGCATGTTCTCTACTCCAGGCTAACCGCAGGCGACAGTGAGTTGCAGTAAGTGGAACGCATCTGACAGGTCTACGAGCATATAGACCAATCTGCCGTAAGCGTCTGTACACGATCTGCCTTGCAATTGTCGTCCCAATGGCTGAAAAGAGCTGACGAGACAGGTCTGAGGCTGTGCTCCGCCTGTTTCTTTTGGCAGTAACTGCCAAATACCGTCCTCATTCGGCGTTGTAACTCTGGAGCGACCTGTGCTGTAACGTCTACTGGCATTACCATCATCTTTGAATCGTTGCCCAAGCCTGGAGATGACACTTTGGGCAATTCCAAGTTTGTCTGATAATTCCAGTTGGGTAGGCCTACATTCCAGACGGCCGATAATTCTAGCACGTAAAAAATTATCCAAATGCGTCCTTTGTGTCATAACTATTCGGTTATTGCCCTGAAATGCTTATAAAGTGCCTGCGAACAATTTTACTTCTTTGCCTGTATTCCTTATATATCACTCTCTTACACTCTCGTCATTGTGACGTACCATCGGTGTCATCTGGTTATTTCCTGAAATTTGCATATGATTCTGGAAGATGTGAGTAGTGATCTTACAGGTGATATATTTATTTTAGAGTTCGATTTCCGCGTGACTCCGAATTATCCTTAATTTATGGACATGAGTGTATATGCATACGCTATGCATTTGTTGCGTCGTTGCACTTTGCCGCTGTATTACTGTGATGTATCTTGTTGATGTCTTTTAGTAAAATATAAAGGGACAAAGTAGTCCTCAAGTTTTGTTAAAATCAATAAATATTATCATTAATAACCACCGATGTCAAATCGTGGATCCTAAGGTAGCCTTTCGAATTCGAAAACAAGCATTGACGTCGTCAAGAATGTCGTGAAAAGAGGGCTTCGGAATCGTAAAGTAGGCTGAGTAAACTGTTTTGCTGAAAATTTGTTTGAAAAACGATTTTGTAATTGTTGATGTTGTGAAGTTGCTTGAAGTCCAGGATCTTATTTTTGTAAAATTTGAAATTTTGGTATTCGTATTTACTGATTGGTTTGAGTTGGCATTTAGAACATTAGAACTTATTAGCAAGTAAGAATTTTTCTTAAAATTATAATTTTTGTTTATTTTTGGGGTTTGATTTGTTACTGAAAACGGCAATTGGCTTTCTTAGAATTCTAGAATCAGAAATTGCTGTTAAGATACACAAATGGTAAAATTTATTGCTAGAAATTCATAAAATGTCTAAATTCGCAAAACTGCGAACTAAGTGTGACGCAAATCTAGAACAATCTTTAAGGTTAATACAAAAGTAAACAAATATTTGAATGACTCTGATATCAACATAAATATAATGTGATACATATTTAGAAAAGCTGAGTAGTTAAAATCGAACTTTTTAAAATCCTGAAGAATGATAACAGTGATCTACTGAATGAAGAAAACGAAATTCTGAATGAAATTGATCCGGTAGCTGAATATAATGAAAAAATAGTACCAATTAAAGTAAAGCTGTAAATAAAACTAAATCAGTCCGAAACGTTCGCAGTCAGTGGAACAAACATAAAAGTGTACAGCCTGGAAGCAAAACTATGCATTTTGAAAACAGAACCAAACTCCATAAACTATCACTTCCTCAATCTTATGGACAGCCTTGAGAATAGTTAGGTTTTTGGAATCGAATTCTATGCATAATAACTCTAATTAAACTAATGTTGACAAATTGTTGTGTTTAAAGTCATTATTAGGGGGTATGTCTCTTTCTAGAATTAGAAGAAATTTCAATCATTCAAGAAAGCTGTAAACAGATTATTAAATCAATTTTTGAAACATTTGGAAAAAGTGAAATTTTAATGAATCTTCTGTCAAATCTCTTAAGTCTGAGTAAAAATTCTTTTAGCATTCAGGCCCTTCGGAATATTTAATTTAAAGCCTAAATTCAAATTAGGTGCTTAGACGAACTGAATGTCTAAACGGAAAAGTACACAACGATACTGACTAAAATAGTATGTGCCAGGAGAATGGACTGAAAATTTTCAAGCGAAATATAAGTAATTGTCATGATTTATAGGAATTGGTGAAATATTTATATAATGCAATCAAATCAAGAGAAAAAAGTAGATTCTTATACATTATGCATTATTCCTCATGTAATAATATTTCTTCAAATCAACGCAAAACCCATAAACAAAGTTTTTCTCCGACTCATAGCAGTCAACACGTGCCAGCAGCGGGGCTGATGGCGAAAATTTCGGAAGATTGTTTGTTTTGCGATGAAGGTCGCTGTAAGGTTGAATATGCAAATGTTATATGCAGCGAATAAGGGATAAACAAGTTAAGGAGAAAAGATGTATATTGCATTACAACACAAATTGTTTTGTGTAAAAATGAAATACAAACGGTTTTCCTTCTATTCTGGCAAACATGTCAAAGCTGTTTGTTTTAAATTTGAAAATTTAAGCAAATGAAAATCTAATTCAAATCCGAAAAAAGAAAAGCCAGAAGGAATGTAAATTCAGCTTATTATTTCGAATTCAGTTGTAAATAATAGAAACGTAATTTTGTTGCATTGACGGGAGTGAAATTGACTAGTTCACTAGTAACAGTTGTGGTATAGTGAAGTTGAACAAAGGTATTCTGAATCCTAGATAAAATTTTTCAAGTTTGAATTGCAACTTGATTTCATTTGAAATTCATTCTTTTTCATGCTGATCTATTTTAACTAACAATACTGGATTTGAGAGCCGTATGAAAAGGTGAAGTATTAGTTTCCTTTTTTCTAAAGTCGTGTAGCTTCACTAAAAGGTCTTACTGATCAAGAATCGAAATAATGGGAGATTTGTTATCCTCAAGATCAGCCCATCAAGTAAATAGATGGTTTAAATTACATCTAGTTATGTTTGGACAGATTCGATGATTACCTTATTTTTGGTAAAAGGACATTCTAATAGATGCAGTTTTTGTAAAAAAGAGACTAGAAGAAATTCAGCCTATTCCAGATACCAATAATTGGGCTCATTTACCAATTATTGGTAAAAATAATACTGCAGATAACCTGTCCAGAGGGATTTTCGCTGCAAATTTAGCTACAAAACTGCCACTCGCTGCTAAGCAAACAACCACATGAATACTGGCCAAGGAAGAAAGAGGATTTTGGTTTTAAACCCAAAGACGTAGACTTTGAGATAAAAAAGGAATTTGAGATAACAATGCAAAATAAATGTTTGATAGAAAATTCTAAATTTATTTCAGATTTAAGGAAATATAGTTGTCTGTTTAAAGCGCTAAGAATAACTGTACTAGTTAAATGGTCTGTTAATAAACTTCAAAACAGCGAACGGTTACAGATCCTCTAACAGCAGAAGAAATTCAAGCGGCAGAAGTTGACTGCATAAAACATGAACAAAGTGTATTTAACTTAGAAAAACAGAACTAAAAATGTGGTAAGTGGATTTCTAAAGAATCTCCACTTTTGAATTTAGCCTCATTTCTCGACAGTAGTGGTGTGTTGCGCATAAAAATAAGATTAGAAGAAGGAATACATACGAAGGCTAAGATTCACCTGTGCGTCGTTCTTCGTAAGCTGCATAAAATTACAGAATTAATTATTATTCGAGGGCAGAATAGAATTTTTCATGGTGGAGTGATATTTACGCTCGCCAAAATTAGATAGAGGATTCCATGGTGTAGGCAAACTGAAAACGTGTATTAGGGAAATGTTTAATTTTTCATCTAAGCAAATAACTAACCAATAGACTAAAAATACAGTTACTAAAACTCTCTTTTAATATAAGTACAAGTAGGCCCAATTTTAATAAAATCAGAAAAAGATGCTCCTCAAAAGGTTTACAAAGCATTATTTAGCAAAGCTAGAGATGGGTCTTTACATGCAGCGTGACTAGAACTCTGAACACTGAAATAATCACAAACATCTCATCAAAATGTTTTATTTTTGTCATTCTTTGATTTTTATCTCGGTGAAGAAACTGCATATTTTTGATTTCCAGACACTGTAAAAACTTTACAGCAACTAATGAAATTAAGAAAGAATTCTCAGAAATTATATTAGATTGAAAATTAAAAGATTTCATATCAAGAAACGGCATAACGTGGCAATATTGCTACGTTATGCTTTAGTGGGATGGATGTTATGAAACCCTCATGAAAAGCATCAAACCATCTTTAAGAAAAAGTTTTGGAAAGAATTTTTTGACTTTGAGGAAATTATGACTATTATTTAGAAACCTCATAGACCTCTCACATATGTCTGCAATTAAGTAAAGACATCTTACATTTGTCCACAATGAAATAAAGATCTATATCCACAATGAAATAAAACTGCCACTAGCTCTCACACCTGTCACGTTTCTTGTTTCCAGGGTAGGACAACGTTTATTTTCTTGCACATTTTGCCGGCCTTTTCATTCAGAAATGAACCATCTAACTCAAAACTGTACGACAAAAAAAAAAAAACTGTATCAGACTAACCTTTTGTAGCAAGTAAAGAGAAAGTGGAAGAAGAATTTATCTCCTAGTATTGCGGTTTGCGCACAATTTACTAAAAACAATCTTAAAAATGGTTAGGTAGTATTGGTGGAAAGGTCAACGGAATCAAAATTATTATGGTTTCTTGGAATTATAGAAGAACTATGTAAAGAAAGATAAAGATGGGTGTTTGTGCGTTTATGTTTGGTTCGTATTGCTCAAAGACTTTTAGATTTATATTGCTCAAGGATCGAAGGCAAATTCTTTTGGTGTATCCTTTTGAAATTTGAGGTTATGTATAACATTCGTTTATGCCATGCAGTTTCAATTTTTCATGTAACTTTCAGTATTGACTTCTATTTTTATTGATTCTTATTATATTGATTTATGTTTATTTTAACATACATTTTTGATTTGTGAATTTGATGCATTCTTAACAGAGTACAGGAGGGGCGTGTTGCAATTTTTCATTGCAAGAGGGCGCTTCTTCCCTGACAGAGCATATGCTATATGTTTATGTTATGTAACAGTTATTGCACTGTTGTGTTGCTTACTGTGATGTAACTTGTTGCTGTCTTTCATTAATATATAAAAGGACAATACAACCATCATATTTTGTTCATACCATATCAAGATCAACATTAATAAACATCAATGTCAAGTCTTCGAGCCAAAGATAGCATTTCGAATTCGAAAATAGGGTTCAAATAAATTTATCGTACTTTCAGATGTTTACTGATATTTGTGGTTGAATTGGATGCAGGAATAACGGAGATAAACCAATGAAAATTGCTTAAATGTTTTCTGTCACAATTATTATAATTTTCGTGCACTTGCTTGGGAATAAAATATGAAAAAAAGTAACTAACCCTTAACTTATACTCACAAATTTATATAAAATTGTTAAAATTATTTTAAAGGTAACTGAATTTGGCGTGTAAAAGTTTAAAGTAAAGGAAAGTTTCAAAAATTATTTCAGTAAACTCAGCTTTTCAAATTCTGCTTTGTGTGCAAATAAATCTAAACACCTATTTTTATGAAAAGCACACAAATTCTTGCAGATGTATAACGCACAAAGAAGAGTAAATTATATTTGTTCCCTATTTTATTTTACCTATGTGAATAAAACGGAAATTCTTCTAACAGTTTATCCAATAAACATTTTCTGATAAAAAGAAATAGCAGTGATTTTAAAATATGCATTAAAAAACGTCAAAACGTCAATTTAAATTACTCTACTAAAAATGAAACTTACAGCGAAACCATAATTCCAGTGTTAGAGCAGTTAGTTTATTTACACATTGTAGTTGTTTAGCTTTTAACTTAAATCTGCCCGGGTTGTTTCTCTAAAAATGATTACCACTATCATTACTTCATAACAAATATTTATTACTTAGTACCGAATAATACATTAGAAATTTTACTGAAGAATATTATGGAAGAAAAGAGAGAGAAATAATTTATTATTTCTGTTTAATATAATCTTTTCAAAATAAATATCTGAAACTACCGATATTTCGTAATTTGTTTAGTAAAGTTTCGGAAATGTTATTAAATTTTTTAAGCAAATGCATTTTTTAGATTTTTCAAATTAAATTATATTGAACATGTAAAAGAACTAAAACCGCTGTTTGGCATTTAAATATCGTATCTTTCTAGACGCCAACAAATAAATTGATTTATTATATTCATGCAACCAAGTTAGGTTATGCATGTCTACGCATGTCTTTAATAATAGCTGAATTATACTAAAGTGAAAATCTCATTAAAAGAAAAATTTATTTACTTTCTTTGCGCGTTATTTTTTATTTGAAACAGAAGATTACAGCAAGGAAATTTTATTTCGAAACAATAAATTTGGAACATACATTAGATACCACAAAGCAGTTTTATAGTAATTCTATAATCTGCAGAGTGCATGGCTCAATCTGCTTCACATACCTCTTGAAAAACGTTTTATTTAATTAAATTAAAATGCACAGATTTTATTGTTTTCTTTAGCACATGTAAACTCAGTTTAAGCTTAGTTTATATTACCTGCTCAGGATCTTAAATGCTAATATATGTTTTCGTAAATCTAAAGTAAACAGTAAGATTCAGGGAAAGGAATAATTCCCTTCCAATCAGGAAATTTCTCCCTTCTTTCCTTTCTTCTTCTTTGCTCGAAATTTCTGTAACTGAAGTTTTGTGGCCATCTTGAATGCGTTTTGCCAAAGTGCAAAATGTTTTCGGCTGAAGAAGTTAGTTCGGTAAAACCGTCAAAACTAGTCCTGGAAAATTTGAAATTTGAAAGTTTTTCCCCAAGAATTAATGAAATTGGGACAATACTGGGAATAATTTCAAGACGATCAGCAGAGAAATTCTGCAAATGATTCCTAAATGCTGTTCTCTAACCTCATTCCATTTCTGAGTGTAATATTGTATTTCATATCCTGGTATGAGTTTGGGAAAGTTCTTCAATCTGTACTTATTACATTACACTAAAAAGCGTAACCTTACAAATATACAAACTCTTCTAAAACCTGATAAAATGCCCTCGAAGGAAACAGGCGTCCGGGGAAACTTCGTTCTCGCGATGTCGGTAACGAAGATGTTAGCTAAGTATTTACAGTTTTCCTAACCAAAATTTAACTAAGCGCTGCGAAGGTCCTTAACGCCCTTGTCTAAGATTTTAAATTCTAAATCTAGCACCAAAAGCCAGCTTTTACAATCATCTAATTACATGAATAAATCTGAATTCATGCTGTTACAAAAACTTCTTTGGCGCAAATAATTCATCAGTAACTTTCATCTTATCTTATCCCAGGAATTTGAAAGGAAAAATAGTTCAGCCATAGAAATACTGATACCATACTTGATGGATGTACAACATTAAAGTTCGTTCACATATGATATTTCACATGATTACTCAATTTGAACTTTACACTATATGTACACTAGCTGCTAACTTTTGGTTTCCAAAATGCGCCAGAAATTTACTCTTTACAGTCTTTCGTTCTAAAGTCACAGAATCCTGTTTAACCCATAAAATAATTTCCGTCAAGTTAGACGTACATTAAACCGAAAAGCTTCTTTGCTGAATAAAACTAGGAATGTTCTCTCTTGAGGCAAAACTCAACACAAAGCATAAACTGTTGAAATAAGACATGAGATTAAACAGAATAATTAAAGAAATAAAGCAAATTTACACTTACCTTTTGCTATTACGCAATTATCCCATTCGTTTTCGAAAAATTCCTCTCAAGTCGGGAAAGTCTTGACTTTGGTGAATTCGGATTCTCCTAAGCAGTTGCTGACTTTTTTGGTCTTGTGCGTTTCTGTGCGCGACGAGCATTTGCGTTTTTGCGTGTTGCGTTTTCTCTGTAATCTAAGACCACAGAGGTCAACTATAAGCTGACTCAACTGATATGTTTAAAGAAATCGGCTGCAAGAGAATGCAAAAACTTAGATAATATCTTTTAGATAGAGGTGATAAAAGTCTAACAGAGCTACATAAATGCCAGAAGCTCTGTTTATCTAAGATCCAAAGCCCCCAGCTTAAAGATACTTAAAACTTATTTGCATTCTGCTAAGGAATACGAAACGAATAAGTTAAAGTAAAGCTCAAAATCATATTAACTGGTTTATTAACATAAGAGCCTTACAAGAGAATGATATGTTTTGTCAATATAAAATCCATTATCATTTATCTGTATTAAACATTTATTGCAAAACTAGTGTTTCTGCTGCCAAGTTGAAGTGAAAATTTAGCACCGGTATATCTTGAGTACGTCTTTTGTGTAACTAGGTAGGTATCTTAATAGAAATATGTATATTGGTAAAATAGGTATCTTAATGGAAAAAAAATAAAATAACGTTTTAACGAGTCCAGTTATGGCAGTTTCATTCTTAAGGATATTTAATAATTTTAGCAATCAACCAAAAGCGCTATTTGTATTGCTTACAACTGCTTAATCAATCGTTTAATTCCTAGATTTTAAATGCAACTAATAATGCACAACGACTTCTAGGGAATACGGCAGCTGATTGTAGACTTCCTATGATAAGCCGACTACCGTTAATTCAGCTCCAAAAAGGCCTGGAATAATGGAAAAATATATGAAGCCTTTTTATTTTTTGATGAACAAAAGCACTTCTTTGTTTAAAATTAAACGAAATGTAAAATATTGATCATTTTATTTCTTTCATTCAGACCATTACCAACTACATTTACGTTATTTTTGTGATGTTATTCAATTTTATAATATGTAATGGCAGGTCTGATATTAACTCAAATATCAACTGTTTAATTTAATATAATTTGTGTTTTTTACCGAGGAATTTGATAATAAGGTCACAATAGTCGTTCTATAGCAATTACAATATGTACTATTTCTGCAAGACAATTCCTTTTTTTTTCTTTATGTGTGCAATGAAAATGTGCCAAATGTTTCTCTTTCTCGATCTTTTCCGATATGAAAGAGATCGAGAAAGAAGATTAACGATAATATCTTAAGATAAGGGATAGAATGGACGGACGAAACATAATGAATACGTAAGAATTCCAAATACAACTTATTAGCACGGGGCCTACTAGATAAGACAAATGTGTCTAAAATATATTAACATTGCAATAAAACACTTCACAATTGTATTTACAATAAAAATATATAAAACGCTAGAAAAATTAATAAAAATGATTTTGTATCAAATACAAGTGATATGGCGTAAGAACACTTTTTGATAAGTTAAACAAAAATGTTCATAAAACTATTAGAAAGGTATATCATGAGTTAAATGCATTTTTATTTAATTCTGTTAGATTAAAAACAAAATAATGTTATGAAGAATTGCATTTATTCCTTTTAAATCGCTTAGTTTGTTAAGCTAAACTTAGTTACAGCCAGATTAAATTTGAAAGTTAAATTAGATTTGCCGAATGACAACCTACTTGCTCTTAGAAGTATTTTATTTCCAGCAGTACAAACGCATTGCTTTCAAATAACCGAGTTTGTTAATTAAACATGAAAGACTAGTATCCTAAACCTTGCCGAATGTCAATGTGCTGGCGTACGGAATTTTATAATTATTTATTTTGAGAAGTGTAGAAAGATTGCTCTAAATAATTGAGTTTGTTAATAAAAATTCATTAAGGTCGCGCAAAATATGAATATATATAAAAAAAATTTTAAAATTCAAAATCCAGGCTTCGAGGTGCCCATGCTCGGGGTGGAGCGTTTTTTATGTTCAAAATGTTGTAGCTCAACGTGCTCTGTCTCTCTATAATGGTAAGAACAAACATACATATATGATAAATACATACATACAAATTATTCATTATTGAATAATAGATATATTTAAAAAACACAAAAGTCCCCATTTTGTAATACTTATATCCGCATAATATCATAGAATTCTTTTCTTCCTACCTGCTACCATTGCTATTCATTTTTGGTGTAACATTTTATTTATTGTAACCTTGAACCTTTTTCGGATTATTTCTTGATCTGATATTCTTTCTGAATTTGATGAAATATCTCTTGCTGATTATTTTTGACTTTGATATAACTATTTATACTTGTTTCTAATTACAAATTATAATCATGCTTCTTTTTTAGAGTTTCTTTTAACGTTTTAAAATTTCTATTTTTTTATTATTTTCATTATTATTAATGTTATCTCCTTGTGCACCAACCGTGTACAATACATGGCTTACAATCGAAAGTTAACTGAAACACTAAATATTACATGCATAAATAGAATGAACAGAGAACAGCAATATGAACTTCAAGAAAACAGATAAGCTCACTGGCCAAGTCAGGCCGAATATTTTTAAATCGTTCTGCTAGCATAGTTTAGGGTCATCAAATGTAGGGCATGAAAAATGAAATCTTCCACATCTTGAAGTACTTTTTTTTAACATTCATATACTTTTTTTTATCTTACATTGAAACGGAACAGGTAACTTGCAAATTTACTTTGACAAGGTAAAAACTGAGCTACTTTAAAAAAATTTTAGAATTCTTAATATTTATTTCCTTTTTGAAATGGTTAATTAAAGTCTTGAGTCTAAAACGCTTCAACCCAAAATTTTAACCTTTTAGCTTTTCTCTAAAATAAATAACAGCATGTAATACTGAACCAAAAATATTAAGTTTTATGTATATAACAACACTTTGATGATTCCTTTAAATGACATCTGATTGTGTACGGCAAAGTTACATTTCGTGTTAATATTAATTAGTATGCATTATATTCATTATACGAAATTCTTCAGACGGATAAAATAAATAAATTAAGCAAATGTTGAAAAACTTCCGAATTGTGTAGCTATATTATAATAAGACGCCTTACGTTGTTTTATTCCAAACATATCCATAAATATGAAATCAACAGACAATGTCAATGACAGCTTAACATTACAGCAACAAAAAAGATAAAAGTTTACAAATTTCTTTGGTTTCATTCGTTTGTTTAATGTAACTCAACGCAGCGTATATAACAATATACAGTTTCATTTTAAAGGGGTCGTAATTTCTTTCTTTGGAAAAGTGGTGTTAGTTATACTAATATGTGTCTATTAGTTAATGAATGAATTATTCATTAAAATTTGACATATGGAAATTTTAGAACAGTTATTCTAACGGAATTATTCCCATTAATAGATTAACATTTTCATACTAAATGGGTAAATTAACGTTATGTAACCTTGCTCTGAGTGCAATATGTTAAAACGGCTCTTCTATTGATTAATTTCGTTGCTTAAAAGAAATTTAAAAGATAACACAAATAAAAATTTGGACATTTGTAATTAGATGAGGCATTTAAAAAAGGCATTAGAAAGAGATCAAATAACTCCCAGCAAGTGCAAACTCTGTACGAAAGCTTTTAAAGTTACAGCATAAAAAATGCAAGGTTTGAAAAAGAACTACTACGCAGTTCAGCTATAAGTGCACTAGTTCGGGCAAATGGCCAAAAAAGTAATAAAACATACTAACGGCCAAGTTTTCTCGTTTAAATTTTTTAATTTTGAAGCATGATTTTAAACAATGAAGGAAAAAAATACTTCAGTTTGTTTCCAGTTTGCCTGTCACTTAGAAAACATATTTTCAAAGTTCGGAACTTAAACACTTTTATTCTTTTAATTTCATTTTTTAATTAAAGACCAGATTGATTTCAGTCTGATTAGGTTCTGAAACATTCCATGATTACTTTTTTCAAATACGTTTTTAAATTAAAATAGAATTCATTGTTTTTGCAACTAACTCGCACTTATTTCTAACACAGGCGTCTTGTTGAAAATGCCTTTTTTCATTGAAAGATCTCTTATTTTCATACATTTGTTGAAGCATGTGGTTGGAGATATTTTTAAAAACATTTAAAGTTGATAAAAGGTTAAGATTTATTAGCTTTTAATAACGAAGCTCCCAAGAAAGGAAGTTTCAAACTATTCTATCTTTCCAACTCCGCCAATGACTCGGAGAAAGCAGGAAATTGTCCAAAGTCGTCATTTGTACTTCAAGAGCAACTTTAAAGCATTACTTGCAGTATTTGCTTCAGTGTTTTAATTTTACTAACTCATATCTAGCAATCTTCTTGTTGAATGTGCGAGTAGAAGCTTTTTTTTACTAGTTTTGAATTACTTTACTTAATGCAGAAGACAACTAATTCGTAAAGAAATATATATGTTAAGCAAAGCTTTTTATATAAATTCCAAGTTGGTGTGAGAGTCGCCGTCTAAACTATCTTCTTATAATAGAAGATTTCAGACTACGCTTTAGTTTCCAATATTTCATTTGTGCTTTGAAATTTTCATTTTTTTTTTCAATCGTGATCAGACTCAGACAAGCAACTAAAGATTTGAGACATTAATTAAAACTAAACATATCATGGTGCTAAATCTAAATGATGTACATTCTTGAGTTTCAACAAGGTATTGAATAGAGTTAACAGTGATGCAGAATTTAAAAAGTAAACAGAAACTTCAAAGCCGTCTACGGAGTATTATTTACTTGTTCTTCTAAACAGTCATTTTATATTAGACCTTCAGGTTTTGTTTACTTTGGTATAAAAAGCGAAAAACAGGTACTTGAAAATAAAAACCAGGACATATCATTAAATATTAGTACTTACTATACTGTCTTGTATTTCTATTGCTTAATCTATGCTTTCAACCGTGCAAGTTGAATATATACGGATATTAATAGCGAATATTGTATTTCTAGGCCTAAAGTTTCTTCCATAAAAAACTTCTAATAACATCCTACTTGTTAGGATAATTTTATGCAGAAAACGAAATAATAAGTTGAATTCCAAAGGTTCGGATGAGAGATAAATGATTAAAAACTGTTTGTAAAGTTTTTAATATTACTGCCTAAACATCTTAAGCATCGATACAAATAACATCATAGAATAAACGAATTGAATGTCGCCAAGATATGATGCTTTGCAGTCTGAAATTGTCTTACAACTTCTCAATTTTCACAATTAAGAACTTTTCATATTAATAAACATTATATTAATAGTGATTATATGTACGATAACTTTAAATCTGTTTTGAACTTTCTGGGAAGCTGCTGTAGAGAGCACGTCTAGTAATTTTCGGTTATTCTAATTCCTGGAAAATATATCACATTATTTATTAAACTTGAACACTCATGATCTCGTTATTATATCGTACCTACGAATTATATCCGAAATTAATGCAAATAGATCGCGTAAAATTTCAGATTACATATATAAACATTTCATATAAGAGAGATCTTTGAGGGTACAAATGCGTATATATTGAGTTTATTTCAATCTAACTGCATGCAACGTTTTCAGAAAAGGTTGTTAGATATGAAAGAGATGCGACAGACATTATTACAGTATCAAAAAATACGCTTGTGTCTTCTTAAAAAACCACAAAAGAAGAGGTAGAAACATGACAAGGAACAAACAATAGCTTTAAGGCCACAAATATCATTATTGTGTGGAACTGTTCTGCGAGCGAATAGCTACGAGCAACTGATGGCTTCTCGTGACCAAGGCATTCAACATATAGACTGCTTGCTCTATTAGCGGCTGCTCTGGCCATGATATGAGGCTATAATCTACAGAAATTAGGCTATTCGTTATAGATATGGTTTGACATTAGCTCGAAGAGAGATGTCGATTATCCTGTTATAGGAGTAAATGGCCATAATGTGAGATTTCATAGTCAATTGTCATGTATATTATCTTTTAGCGACAGATTAAGCTAGAATTTATTGCTTAAATTCATTATATGACGTAAAAGTGTATTATAGCTATATGGCGAAAAAAAGATATATGTGGTTTTGAAAATTCGATAAAATAATAAACGATAAATGCTATGTAATTTATAATGGATAATTATTATTATTATCATTCTGTGTAAGCTTGAAATATCTAACACCTGCACTTCTTATCCTTAACTTGTAGAGACATTAGGTTATTTCGGAGCAGGAGACATGAAAAATGAGCAACGCCTTCGCCGGGAATCGAACCACGGACCTCTCGGTTACGCGTCGAGCATGCAGACCACTACACCACGAAGGCATGCGAAGAAGGCGGGAGAAATACCTTATATACTCCCCCTTTTAAAGGGCGACTGGGGTTTTGGGGACCCAATCGCCAAATCGCGGTGGTGGAGAATCATAATCCACCACCTTTTTTAGTTCGGGTGTCAGTGTAGAGACATTAGGTTATTTCGGAGCAGGAGACATGAAAAATGAGCAACGCCTTCGCCGGGAATCGAACCACGGACCTCTCGGTTACGCGTCGAGCATGCAGACCACTACACCACGAAGGCATGCGAAGAAGGCGGGAGAAATACCTTATAAACTCACCATTGCGAGTCGGACAGCCGTACCCAGGTTCGAATCCGGGAGAAGGCATGGATGTCCGTAAATGTACAGTGTCTGTGCGGAATGGGAAACTTTAATTATGCGGTGAGTAGAATGTCGTTTCGAGAGGTTGTGGTAGGGAAA
>KK119583.1:301413-311553 GCA_000611955.2 Stegodyphus mimosarum
GTAATACGGGCACCACCACAACAACAATGAATTCTGGGTTGAAATATAGCATACTCATCTCGATTTTCCTCTTTAAAGGAACACTGCTTTTTCAAGTCCTATCGAAACTCAGCAGATGTAATCTTTCATATTGAGATTTGTATCCCATGCGTTACTTTACTATATATTCGTCGTGATTAATGAGCCATTTCGGTGACATTTTTAAAAATGTCAACACATAAAGATAATTTTCATAATTCATTTCTTCAATTAAATATTCAGAAAATAATGAGCGCGTAGAAGACTTGGGCTAAAATTTGCGTTGTGTATCCGATATTTCATGACATCCGCTGTAAATGACTTATTGTAAATATCCTGCTTGCGGAGATTTAGCAAGCGAAGTTTTGCTTTTAAGGTGCATTTGGGCTGTAAGACCTTTCACCACAGACATGTATAAATCAGGAGTGTTCTTCATAGTGGTCGTTATACTTATAGCACATACGATTGATGAGTCGTTAGACATATTACCGATTCAAAGATTATATTATTGTTTAGAAACATTTGCATAAGCATGAACAAGCAAAACTGCTCAATACCTGGATATCACATCTGTTGAAGGCAAAACATTTAGGCAGAGAAGAAAGAGGAGAGAAAATAAAACGATTGGATACGGTCGATGGGTATTGATTGGTGCCTATTCATAGAAAAAAAGGAGTAAGTGATATAGCCTTGCTAACCACACCCAGGTCATATCTTGGAATGAAATTCAGCGCTGAAATGTGGGTTTCTTATACCAATGCTAGATGAAAAGGGTCATGATCACAGCGAAGTGAACCAAGACAGTCAATCAGATATGGTAAAATGGTTTTGTAATCATCTGAAAATTTTACTACTGCTGATTAATTCGAGATTCCACTGAATGCTATTCAGAATTTTTTAAGTACGTGGAAGAGACAATAATTTGATAAGAACGAAGAGCATTGTGATACACCACGGTGCTGAACCACCTGTTTCTGAAGATATTTTAACATAAAAATTGGAAATATTTCCGAAACTTCACCACAAAGCTTGAATATTTCATCAACGGATTGTCACCTGTTTAAAGCTTTGCAAAAATTCCCTTAATGCTAAAAATTTCCAAGATTTGATCTCTTCTCAAAACCACTTACTGCAGTATTGCATTCCGTTTCGAATTAAAAAAATATATATTTAACTTACCAGAAGTATATTTGAATTTCATACATCAGGTAGCACACAAGTGACTTTCTAAATACAATTCCGAATTTACAAATTATATAAAAAATACTAACAAACGAGAAGAATATGTGTTAGAACCAATTATATAAATTGTAGGTCTTACGTTTAGAATACTAACTTACATGAAAGCACATTAGTTAAAAATTAACTGCTTTATTATGCTTTGCTGCTTGTCTTTAATTCACTATTACAACAAGAATTTTAATTATGCAAAAGAGTTAAAGCTTCTTTCATCCATAGTAAGATATTATATTCGTTTTGTTCTAATAAGAAATAAATTTAAATATATATATTAATTAAGCTTAGCAGTTATAATATTTTCTTAAGATTGAAAATTAATTATATAACTTATAACACAATAATACCCATTCACTATACTTGATGTACATTTATACATATTTTGGTTCTCTACAAATTTACAGTTTTCGAGAAAGTGATGTGGCCCATTTTAACCTCCGTCACGTTTATTCAAATATGAAGTATAATGATAAAGTTTATATAAAAATGTATTTTATGAGATAAAGTAATACAAAAATTACTTTCTAAAATATATTTTATAAATTTTATATTTTTATGAGATAAATAATCACACTCTTTACAATAAATGAAATGAAATTAAAGATGTGAGCAATTCCGTTTTGAAACAGATGAATCACGATGAAAATTTTAAAAAGGAATTTTTTATGTATATTGAAAGTAGTGAGAAAATTATTGTGTTTATGTCAATTTGCATACTTTTTTCTTATTTCTTTTCATCTGTTTGAACGTTTTTCAGCGTGGTTTTGTTATCTGCGTTTAATTTATCCGTGTGGATGCTTTTTGTTTCCTTTGCAAATGTTAATAGCTATACATTTTCCTCTGGATTCTTTATTTGCCTGGATTTTTTTCTAATCCCTCATACTTCCACATTTTAATGTGTATTTGAAGCTTAATATTATATTACTATTACACATGCAAGTTTCGAAAACATTTGAACTTTTATATAATAAACTCAAATTAAACGCGAAAGTTGCCCGAGCTCTAGGTTATCTGATTACAGCGGAAAACATAGCAGAAACAAAACACCGTTGTTAAAAATAAAGCTATTTAAAAACAGTTTAAAAACATCGTCGTCGAAAATATTTTAAGCTAAAGAATAAAGCACCTACAAATGATCGCATGACGATTACATCGCAGACATGCGAATTTCAAGCTTTAAAAGCTGTAAATGCATAGTTGCATAATGATTTGTGAACCCAAGATGGAATGAGAATTATTTATGTTTTTATATTTTAAACTTAATAGTAATTTTTTGCTGAAAAACATTAAGAAGGAAACTAAAAATGAGTAAAAAACTAATGCTGCTTATAGCAGTTGACAGAATTTGATAATTTGATAATAGGTAACCACATGTAGTTGTTCATTGTCCTTTTTCTAATCTTTTTAGACTATATTTTGCACAAATTATCAATAAAACGTAATAAAAGAGATTAATTAATTAATGATTTTTAACTGTTCACTGTATTATCTTAAAATTACAGCGTTATTTTTCTATTCATTTTTAGTTTTTGAATAATCTTCTTAATTTTTCAGCAAAAATTTATTAGTTTATTCAAAAATATAAAAGCAAGAATATTCTTCATTCCTTCTTCAGCCCACAAAATATAGTACGAATATTCATTTACAACTTTTAAATCCTGAAAATCACATGTCGTCATGCGATGTAGTTGCTTTATGGTTTGTAGTTCCTTTATTTGTTACCACGATATATTTGATGACGATGTTTTTAAGCTGCGAAATTTTTTAACAGCTTTGTTTTGGATGGCGATGTTTTTGCCGCGATATTTTAGTACTGCGATGTTTTCGCCCCGACTTTTTCGTGCACGATGTACTTGCCGCGATGTTTTCGGGGGCCACCGGTTATTCAGGCCTGGTTCAAAAAACCTCATTTTTGCTTATGACGAACTCATAGACAAATTGTAATTCCAGTTTGTCAGCCTAAAACAAAATTGTCTTTGAGAACATAAAAAATGGACAGATAATTGAATGACTTAACAGAAGTGATAGCAGACAATGTCTGTCAGATAAACTGTACCAGAAAACTAACAGTTATCATCGATGTTATTATGCGAGTATAAACTTAGAGATATTGTTCAAGTTTCCTTTTAAGCATTGCTCCTTAATCTTTTGTAGACAAGAAAGGAGTTGTATTTATGTCTCTGCAATGTCATTTATAATCTTCTTATCTAATGATATTATTTACGATGTTTGCATTTTATTTTGAATATAAATTTAATTTAGTTAAGGAATATAAATTTAGTTAAGGAAACCCAAACTACTACAAACGATTTATTCTAGAGAGCGGCAGAATTAGATAGCTGATCCTAATTTATAAATAAAACCTTAGAAATTCATGACTTGAAATGTTAAGTAATTCTGTTTTGCGCTACGAGCATAAATCTGTCTTTACTTCTATTGCTAACTTTGAAAGATTTCAAAATAGTAATGCTACTTATAACAACCGAAATACATTTAAATAATTTTAGCACAAAACATAGAAAACCTAACTCAGATATTATTCACAAGATCTTAATCTAAAGCTGCTAGAAACGGGTGAGACGAGAATATAGTTGGAGCCAATCTTCAAATCCACAAATCTCATATACTGAAATTGTTTCTGATCTGTAAAACTGTCATCATTTGCTTACTCACATAGACTACCTTATAGTAGTTTACCAATTATTGTGATTTAAACCTTTCTTGTAAATCCTTCTTTCCGTAGCTTTCGCAAGAATGCAAGTTAGTTTGAAAAGTATTTAAGGTGAAGGTTTTGGATGTCTTAGACACACAATTCTAGGCAGAGAAGCTTGCATTTTTGCGTTTTATACTACAACTTATAATTTATTTTCCCCTCCTTTCTGCCTGCCATCTTGGTGCAAAGGGAGCACACTTGGCTAGTATTCAAGAGGTCCAGGTTGGAGTTCTGATGAAGGCATTGCTCATTTTCAATTTCTCCTACTTTAAAATAACCTAATGACTCTAAAGTGGGGCCCGAACTAAAAGGTGGTGGATGATGATTCTTCACCACCAGGATTTGGTGACCTAATCTCCTGGAACCTCCTAATCTCCAGTTGCCTTTTAAAGAGGTGAGTATATAAGGTATTTTCGCCCTTCTTTCGGCATGCCTTCGTGGTGTATTGGTGGCATATTAGGCGCATATTCGAGCAGTCCAGGGGGCATTTTTCCTAACTCCTGCATAAAAAAAATCCTAATGACTCTACAAGCTATGTCAATAATATTCCGGCTGTAGCCATTCTGATAGCCGACGTTAATACTCTCTATTTAACTTATTGAGCCACTATAAGCAGGCGACATTTGTGTAATCTTTCACTACAATATACTAAATTTGAAGTTTCAACTTACAATTTTAAATACCCTCAAATGGCGGAGCTTATTTTTATGCACAAATTGAGCTATCCATCTATTTTAAAGAGTTATAAAAATGTTTCTTTAAAACCTCGTAAGAATCCTGATATTTCTGACGCATGATCATAATCGTCATGATATTTTTGACGCAGATATAATTCGCTTATCAGTTTTTTGATTTCTGAAAGATTTTCAGTTAATTCTACACAAATAGAAAACAGTAGCTATAATAAATTACTCTGATGAATAAAACACTAAAATACGCTGATGGCCAGTATTCTTGTACTTCCATTGTTGTTCCAGTCTTAGAGCTCTTCCAATGCGCAAATGGTTAAAATCACTGAATCTGATCTGGGTGTGAACCTAGGAAACGGGTTGGCTGCATGAGTGTCGCTCGTGCTTTTTTTTAATGTGTAACGTGAATATGAAGTAGTTTCTTTTCGAAAATCCTCTAATAATACATATCTGTCTTTAAAGGCATATAACCCTATATCATATGCTTTCTCGTATTCAAATGAAAAATGCACGCTGTTTTCCTTATATTACGTGCTCCGCCCTAAGGCACTACACGGAAAGGGAGGGATGCCCCGTGGAGGTCTTTTTAAGGGAAACTGGCTCGTATCCCCGTTACACATGGGGAAAACAACGAAAACGCCCATGCAGCCAGCCCGTTCGACGGGACTCGAACCCTGGACCGAACTAACAGTGTTCAGCGGCTTTTACCGCTCGGCCGCTGGTGGGCAAAAATACACGCTGTTATAAAAAAAAATATTTGATTTTCAACAAAAACATAGATTTTCGTAACTCCTATTTTCTTACTGGTGTAAGCACTGTGTTATTAAAATTATTCGCCGTTTGTGAGAAAAAGCTATATGAATTTATCGAAACTAAGGAACATAAAATGAAAACATAATAAAGCAGCCTAGGAAAATGCAAACCTGTTTTTGATGAAGCACTTTTAGAAGGGAAGGGAAACCTTTACTATTGTTTTAGAAATATACGCTTTTACTTGTTATACAGAACTAGAACTTAAACAGAACTTAGGACGTAAATTCTAAAAAAAAATAATAAATAAATTAAGTAGGCCATATTTAGAAAGAAAAAAACCTTACTTTATGTTAAGTGCAGTAGGCGAGATGATAACTATTATTGCCACCCGCACACACATTCCTCATGGAAACATAAGTATTCGGTACCCGTCTAACTCAAAATTTGTCTTCCACGTAAAAATGTTACGTGGAATTCCTAAGAAAGCTCAATTTCCCACATATACACAGCGGCCCGCTGCAGAAGGTAATATTGTAAGGCATTTCTTCCGCCTTCTTAGCATGCCTTTGTGATGTAGTGGTCAGCACATTCGGCGCATATTTGAGAGGTCCATGGTTCGAGTCCCGGTGAGAGCATCGGTCATTTTTCATAGTTCCTGCTTCAAAATAATCTAATGACTCAACAATGGCGCCCGAACTACAAAAGGTGGTGGATGATGATTGTCCACCACCAGGATTTGGTGACTGGGTCCCTTAATACCCAATCGCCCTTTAAAAGGGGAAGTATATAAGGTACTTATCTTGTCTTTCTTAGCAATTCGAGAGGTTCGTGGTCCGAGGCCCAGGGAAGGCATTGTTTATTATTCATGTCTCCGCATTCAAAATAACCTAATGACTCTGCAATGTAATTTATAATTTTCTTATGTAATGATATTTAAGATATTTGCATTTTATTTTGAATATAAACTTAATTTGCATAACAAAATATAGACTTATCTTTATGATTAACTGCTTCTAAATGCTTTAAATTTGAACAGTTATATTTTAGCAGTAAAAATTTGGGTTATTCTTCAGCCGGAAGGTTTGAATTGTCCTCGGGTAAATCATGACTTTAAATAAACCGTACATATCATCCGGTATTGCCTCAGTAAATAGACAGCTGAATGCAATTTACTTGTTTTGAAATTCTTTTTCGTTTACGTGAACTGAATTGCCAATATTGCATGCAACCGTTATGGTGGAGTATCACATGGGAGTTTATACCTGATAATGTCGTGCCGCTTAAGGAGCGGTGCCTTTATTTTTCTCTGCAGCTAACTGCAAGCTGCGAAACTCAGTTGCTTACTGATATCAATATGACTGTATCGCTGTTGTTCCAGAGGCTCTTTCTTTACTGGCGCTTTTACTAGTTGCACAATCCAGTACTGGCACTGTGGTGATCGCACACGGTTGCTGACCACCTCCTTTTATTTCTTCTGCTTTACGTTCCGTTACCTTATGTTGACTTTAATAAATACCCTGTTTGTTTTATGCAGATTTATTTCTTGGAAGATTTTCTTTTAGGTTCATCATATTAAAATCAGGTACAAAAATATCTTAGTTCTCTTTAAATATTTATTTGAAATTTGCTTATCCTATATATATATGATGGATCCGCTGCGTCTTTTACTTAGTTTAAAATTTTAATTGCCCAGCAGTACGTTTTCAAATCCTTTGACACTCAGAGTAAAAAACTTTTCTCATAGAATCGTCGACAATATCGTAACATATCTGCAGTTGTGACTACGGGTTTAAGTGTATATATTTAAGGAAATAAGCATTGTAGCCAAAGTTCGAATACCTTATATAGCTGCTACTAAGACAATTGAGTAATTTAGTTAACTGTTAAACTACATGAAAAGCAAATGGAACGGATTAGATTCAAGTCATATGGGAATTCTATTTCCCGAAAGACGATATTACTTGCACGATAATGGCCGTAAAAACGGAAGTATCATGTGATATAAATGCGAGAGTAATGTACATTTGCAGAGACTTTAAGCTGAAAAACTCACTTTTGCTTTTTTTCTTTAATGAGGAAAATAAATCTAATATTGCAAAATTCTCTTGTTGCTAATGTTTAAACCATACCATATTATGCATTCGACCATGAAAATGGCGAAGCAGAATTTCATTCCAAGATATGACCTGGGTGTGGTTAGCAAGACTATATCAATTACCCTTTTTTTCCTATGAATAGGCATCAATCAATATTCTTCGGCCGTATCCAATCTTTCTATTTTCTCTTCCCTTCTGTGCGTGGTTCGCACGAAAATTTATGAAAGAAGGTCGGATGCCATTGGAATACTACTGATCAGAATTCTGCAGAAGCAACGGGGAATCGTTACATATTTTGATATTTTTAAATTGCTTTATCCTCAGTTCGTAATTCTTGGAGCATTCAAAGAGAATTTATTAAATGAACCTTATTTATTTCATTAATTCTTTATCCGGAAAAATCTAAATTCTAGAGATATTTAGATAATTGTTATTTCGATAAAGCTATTTAAGCCAGCAAAGAAACCATATATTAACATTTCTGCATTTTTGAATATTACTTTTGCATGCGAAATGATGTTATATTCATCTAGTGTTCACAAAAGTATTTATCTGGCCTCTATTTTCGCAACCGTTTGCCATAATGTATTGAAGAAGCCACAGCTTCCAGACATTAATTGAAAGAATAATTAATTATTTAAGGCAAACGAAATACTTTTTTTACATGCCATGTATTACGGCTGAGTGAAATCGAAAAACCTTAAAGTAAAATTAATAAGTCTTAAACTTTTACCCCTTTCGTGAAACATAAAACGAAGAAACAATGGTTAAAAATTATTGGAGCATACAAAACATACTAAAAAGGCGCCTGTAAAAATTGCTCATACAACACATTGGGCCATCTATCCTTTCTATGAATTCACTGAGACATCTAGGCATGGATTTCATACGATTTTGATTTTGAAAAGATTTGATTCATAAGGTTTTATTTCTATTTCTCCCATTTTGTTGAGAGATTTTTTCCAAGTATGTTTCTGGTGGAAATTCTGATTTTATTAATTTTGTTTTGCAAATGATCCCAAATATTCTCGTAAATTTATATTAGAGTCAGGACTGAACACAAGACTTTTAATTACGTGAGGATAGCTATATAATGTTTACATTCTGCACATATGACCATTGCGCTTCAGATAATCGTCTTGATAAAGTTTTAATGCCAGAATATATCCTTTTTTTCAAACTCTTTTGAAATAATCAAGTACATAAAATTATGAATTTTGTTATCAATGAAATGCAGAGTTCAAAACACTCGTATAGCTCTAAAGCATCTGGCTTTGAAATATGTTTCTATTACAAAACTAACATAATATTTCAGTCTTTGTCTTGAAAAAGGTCAAGAGTTATATATTTTTAAAGCAATTTAAAAATGGACTGTTATAGTCACATTTTTTGCAAGCCGTATTGACATTATTTCAGGCAATACGCAGCATATTGAAGAAAATTAAGATACCATTGAATTTTGTTCATTGATGTAATCTAGCAGCTTTATCCGCTGCAGTGTTATATCGGTCTCCAAAGTTTGCTTTCTGACCTTTCATCTTTTTCCCTTTTACGATATTTGCCGTACCTCCTATTAAATTATTGAAGCATGAAGGTCTTGGGTTAACGAATTATTTCATCTTTTTTGTCTTTTCGCAACCATATTCACAGTTTCTTCACTCAAAACAGTGAAGCGCTTAAACAGTCTAAAATATTTCAGGACAGTTAGATGGCTTTTAGCTAGTTCATTGATAAAATCAGTTTACTCAACGAAACCAGGAATGAGATATTTCGATTCATCAAGTAACCTTAAATTTCTTAGCAATAAGATTCATTGCATCAAACAATCATAAGTTTCTTCTAACCAGCTTTTTTTTCCATTTCCTTCTTTTGACTTGAGAAAATCGCGAGGGTGGATAAACAAATGATCCACAAAACGGATAATCTGCAGACTAATATTCAGTAGTTGGATATACATATATATATAAACCCGTTTGCTTCCATCTCTTAAGACGTACTTGCATTCCAGTCATTTGGTTTTAATATTTCGAAGGTTATTTTTGCTTACTAGTTTGTTTTTTACTACAGTTTTTAACTTTAATTTATGGATTATTTCTTTTAATCATCTTATGACTTTTTTTTAAATTTGTTCTTGAATCTACTTTTGTTTTTACTTTTGTTTTTGAAATGAAAGAGAGTGTAGGGATAAGCATCTAGTTTAGATTAATTGTGTTCTTAGTAATAAATTTTAATCTTAAAGATTATTTGCTTTTTAACAGGATTCTTTTGGTTTAAAGACTAATATCTTTATTTTGATTAAGTATCAATTACTGATTTGAATCTAGCAAATAATTTGATGCTTACTTGGAAGTAAGATGAAACACTCTCTCTTATTTTAGTTACTGTTAATTGATTATGGATTGGTTTATCCCCTTGATAAGTCGATTAATCTGCTATCAATAGCAGTAACTGGTTTTTCAATACTTAAAAAGTTTACTTTTGATTTTGGCATTTTTGCGATTTAGTGTTTCCTTAACTGTGTTTAAAGCAAGGAGGACTGAAATTTCTATAAATTGTTTTAAATTCTGAAAAATACCTTTTCAATGATGTTTTTAAATTGAATTTCCGCTGCTTGGAGATGTAATATGGAGAGTTT
>KK119583.1:311730-413505 GCA_000611955.2 Stegodyphus mimosarum
TATTTATGCTATGAATATGTTTATAAATATAAAAGATAAAACTACTATTGTGAAAAATATGTGAAAACGTAATGAATATTTTTCTTTTCGAATAAGCGCAAATGCGGTAGTTGGTCAAATGCAGAAATGTAAGAAAAATTCCTAAGAAAACCAAAAGCAACCTTATAAACATTTATAATATTCATGGACTAATATCAAATTACATTAATTTTGAAATTTTACACTTAATTCATGTATAACATTCCTTCTCTCTCGTTTGAAAATTTCGACCAGTTTCAAGATTGGTAGTTCTAAATATGTGGGTTAGTTTAAATTATAATGTTTGTACTCCGAATGCATTGTTACCAGCACTCGAGCCTAAATTTCCGATTTTATTCCTGCAACGCTTTAGAGAATATTACAACATATTCAGATTTCTGAACCATTCTGTATATGCAAAGCTTTTGTACAATGTTTAATCAATTCTGTACGTAATTATTTCTTAGGTGTTCAGCCCTATGGTTGAAGTTCATAAATGAATAAAATAATCTGAAGTTTTCAGATTGTAGTACGTTTATAAGTTACATAACACGTTTTAGTAAAAATAGTTGAAACTTTTAACTATGCCCCGAAAATTAGGAGAATTTGACAACCAAAAACAGAGGTCTTTATTGATACATTTAAACTTAAACGAGGCAACAATGAATAAAATTTTGCTGGCATAATATGTAAGTACTGATGTATGTAGCATAAACATATAACGTAAATTTCTAAAGCATGAATTTTGTGTAAGCGGAATCGAAGATGTTAATATAATTTCATATTTTCCTTAGTAAAATGACATAGAGAACGAAATATCTTTGAACAAATTAGTTATATTAAATTACCTAAAATCGGTCTCTTTCTCTACAAAAAAATGTTTACGTCAAATAATTCTGATGTTATTTTTAAAGCCCAATTTTATATATTGCTAGGAAGTGTTTTTTCTAAAAGCATTTTAACATGAAAAGAAGCAATTTAACTTGAAGTTTCTGCTTAGAGACTCGTTAAAATTTATATCTTTTTCCAGGTAAATAATTTTAGTGGTAAAAGCCTACTTAAATAGATTTATTCTTCAAATAGAACATGAGATTACAGCCTCAACCTTCAGCTTAAATCTGTTTGATCCACTTGAGACAAATATATATTGAGGTAGGGAGGCAAGTACACTGCGAAAAAAAATGGGACAGTTCTATAGCTCCTATTGTACTGGGCCGATTAACGAAATTCAAATTGCGTTTTTCCTGTTTCGAAAGCGTAACTTAAGATATATATTAGATTATATATAACATCGTTTTAATATAGATATTTTGACATAAAATCGGATTTATTCTTCAAATAGACACATGAGATTACAGCCTCAACCTTCAGCTTAAATCTGTTTGATCCACTTGAGATAAATATATATTTAGGTAGGGCGGCAGGTACGCTGCGAAAAAAAATGGGACAGTTCTATATCTCCCATAAAATCGAACATAAAACCGGACTTTATCTGAAATGAAATGCCCATTTTTTCCCATATTTCAATTCTACGACTCATATTATGCCTATATATTAAATTTTGAAAATGCGGTCGAAAATTTACGGAGGAATCTTAAAATTTATATTGGCGCATTTTGTTCAGTTACTTTCAATTAATTTTCAATAATTTTAACAAAGTGCGTAAACCACATTTGGCGTTATTATCGCTTGTAACGAATATGCCAAATTTCAAAACACGCCAATGTGTAAATTCACATTGGCGTGTTTGTGTAAATTCACATTCAATGTATATCTTAGGGAATTTTGAATAAAAATCTCTAGTTTTATGCAAGTGTGCCTAGAAATACATCAACTTTAAGATAATGTTAAAAGTTTTAAAGGAATAAAGTAAGTTTAATAAAAAAGAGATATTAATAAGTATATATCAAATTCAATTAACACTAAGAAGCCGAAATTTTGAGAGCTGTTTTTTTAAAAAACTACTCTTGCGATTTTAACAAAATTTGGCAGTTTGTCATAATTTGAGTCGTAGAATCGAAATATGGAAGAAAACTGGCATGTCATTTCAGAAAAAGTCTGATTTTTTGTCAAAATACCAGTATTAGAATACTGTTATATATAAATCTAATACACATTCGAAGTCGCGCTTTCGAAGTATGAAACACACAAGTTCAATTTCGTCAATCAGCCCTGTAGAATGGAAGATATAGAACTTTTTTTTTTGCGCGAGAGACGGCCAGAGATTGAGAGACGTACAGAGTCAAACGAACAGAGAGACAACTAAACAGCGAGAGACAGACAGAGAGAGACACCGGCAGGTGGTTGGAAATTGTTCTGTTAGACATAACTGCAATAGCGTAGGAGGAAAAAATGCGAAGCTATAGTGCTACTTCAAGGAAAACGTCTTGGCTAACATACAGTATAAATCTTCAATGACTTTTCTCTTTTCGTTAATTACTGTAGAAAGCTGGAATTCCGAATAAACTCCCGCCGAAAGAAGATCAATGTGCAGCCGAAGTGCTCATCCCACAGTGTTGAAGGATGTCAACCAACTGAAGTGAATGAGAATGATGATGAAAGAATTAGGATGAAAGAAACGAATTTAAATATATATATATGTGTGTGTGTGTGTGTGTGTGTGGAGACAAATACTGAAGAATATTTAATTAGAAATTATTAGAAATTATTTTTATTTTAAGTTTTAAAAAAGGATTTCTTTGATTATTTCTTTTGAAGTTCATTTAAATATAAAACTGATAATAATTTCGGATGTTGCTTCACAAAAATATAAGGCTTATCAACTGGTTTTTATTATTTAATATTTAATAATTATTTTTTTGCATCAAACTGTTTTCATTTTGTGCCTTCCTATTCTATAGTAAAACTAGTCTTTCTTAATATTAATTCTGTATCTTTATTATCCTTCTTATGTGTAAGATAAAAAACACGAAAAATTTAATTACACATCTTAATTTGCCTACGTTCTCTTTCCGTAACCTAAACTGCGTCAATTAGAAATCTAACCACATTAATGCCATCTGCAATGAATAGAGCTCTTGGCCAGTAACCGTTCAAAACAATTTTTTAATGGCTGGAAGGTTTATTTAATAACCATCCTTGCTCCTCTAAGCAAGGGCCGGAAGGATGGCCATTTCGTTATGAAAGCACCTAATATCTGACCACCGTTGCCTCCCGCGAAGAGACGGACATTTACAACCATGCCTTCTCCGGAATTTGAACCCGAGTCCATCTCTAAGGCAGACAGAGTCACTGGGCTTAATCATTCAAAACCTAAGCGCAGGATTCTGATCATATGTAATGCGTATTCAAATTTCCTACTTTCTTCTTACGTGATTAGTTCGTATAATTCAGTATTCAATTTTCTACTCTCTCCTTACTTGGTCCTGAAGTGCATATACAATTTTTTACTCTCTACTTACTTGGTTAGTTCGCATGTCATTGTTCGCTATATTGCTCGTTGTTTCAAAAGGTAATAAGTCTACACAAAATTGTGGGTTGCTTGTCCCACACATAGTATCCTGGACAGGAGATTTTGTGTCATAAAAGCTAATGTTCAAAAACATAAAATTATATATATATATATGTGTGTGTGTTATAAGGTATTTCTCTCGCTTTCTTAACATGCCTTCGCGGTGCACACTCGACGAGTATTCGAGAAGTCCGAAGTTCGAATCCCAGCGATGTCACTGTTCATTTTTCATGACTCCTGCTTCAAAAACGTTCTAATGCTTCTACAGTGACGCCCGAACTAAAAATGTGGTGGATGATGATTCTTCACCTCTAGGGTTTGACGATTGGGTCTCCTAATCCCCAATCGCCCTTTAAAGGGAGGATTATATAAGGTATTTCTCCAGCCTTCTTTGCATGCCTTCGTGGTGTAATGGCCAGCACACTCAGCGCGTATTCGAGAGGTCCGAGGTTCAAGTCTCGGCGAGGGTATTGCTCATTTTTCACGTTTCTCAGGATAAAAAAATCCTAATGTCGCCTAATCTTAATGTAATGTGTATTTCATAATTTTGATGAAACTGATGGTTACAATGTAAAGAATATCTTGCGTCATTAAAAGCATACGTATATTTGCGTCATTAAAAACACTTTTTTGAATTCTATACATCTATGGCAAAAATTTACGAAACTATAGAGTATATAATAGTATAAGGACTTTTGGTGATATGGTATATATATATATATATATATGAAATAATAAAAACAAACTTAGAAGTAATGACCTACATGAATTTTGATGTCGTAGAATGCTGAGATACCGATCCACACTCAATAAGAAGTTTGGCAGTTGAGGCAGATTAAATCGGCATTTTATTTTCAGTAAACATATTGCGACCACAAACAACTTGGCAAATTGTGCCTATTTCAAGAGATTTACATTTTTGATAACTTTGTATCAAGAAGAAAGCAGCAAGCAGACAGACAACGGTGCAGCTAGGCCAAAGCGTTTAAAGCAAGTGTCTTATGTTCGGGGTGAAATCTTAATTCAAACTGAGTTAGTTTTGGTTCTGTTTGCATTTTGATTGGACAGTTAATACTTCTGTAATATTACTATTGGTTGCTCTAGTTTTAGCTCCATTTACATCACCAGAATTATGTAAGAGTCATACGACATGGATTAATCTAGAAATGAGGCAGTGCAGAAAGAGGTTACTATTTTTAGAATTGAGAAAGGAAATTTAGAATGGTAATTTAATCTTTTACATATTCTGTATTTTTCTTACATAGATATACATACACACACACACACATACTCATAATTGTTTTAGTCTAATTTTGTTTCAGGAACAACAAAAATAAATAAACGTCCTCAGGTATAACTTTATAATTATTGTATGCTGACGCTGCATGTGAAGATGCATTGGGCATTCTATTCGAAGAACTCGTAATTACCTACCAAATTCAAATCAACAATAAAACAATACTAACCGACTGTTAAGAAGTATGCTATTTAGCTGTTATTCGCAAATTCACCACCAAAAGTTTTTGCTGTTCCAGACATGGCTTAAGAGTCCTTGTCTTTGAAATGCTCGACTTTTGCTTAGATACACAGACGTAACCTTATTACTATCACATCTTGCATAATTTTAAGTATCAGTGTATTCTAAAATACAACATTATACAGAACTGTAAATTTAAGCGAAACGACTAGCTTTGTTTATATCGTATTTCTAGCTCTTTCTTAATGTAAAATTATGAGAATGCTTCTTATTAAAGGGTATTTCCATATTTACATCCCCATTCCCACATTTTTGTTATATTTCTGCCAAAAAATTCCATTTAAATATTAACTAGTTATCATCTCATCTCTCAAATTTTATTTGTTTTCTTTTATTTCCTTCTTGTAGTAGTGAATTTCTTATGAATGAAGTTAATATGTATTTGCTGTTTTCTAAAAATTATAAAATATTACAAGTATAAATACCCAGTTTAATGATCTCTTTTGTTGTCACTCGCAAATTTGGGTTCAATACGAGGTGATTAAATAAATTACAAGGCAATTTGCAAGAAAAATTGAATACAAGCCGATTAATGACAAAAAATATAGCGTAAAATATTTAAAAGAAATTTCGCATAATTAGTGATTAGTAAATGTTCTGTGTTAAGTAAAAGATGTTATTGACTTAATGAGAAGAATTACTTCTTATTGTTTTCTTTATTCGGTAATTATCTTAGCAATTAGTTTCAGGATACAGGAATCACAATAAAAATTAAGCGCTTCATTTAAATAAAATAATGAATGGCTATAATGGCTTGTTTCCATGACCTAAATAACCTTTGCTCTACTTTCGGAAGAAGGAAGATAATGAAATTTTCTGTTTGTAAAAAATTATGTCTCTTAATCAGAATGCTCAGTTATCATCAACTGTTTCTTCTTGAAATTCTAAAAATTCAACGGTGAAAAAAATTCTTCTCTGAGCATAAAATACTGAAAATCAGTTTATTTTTAAATGTACATAATCGTAGTGTTATGATGCTTAATCCTAAAAATATTTATTTCAGCTTTGAGCTATATTTCTATAAACATGAATTAAATTTTTCCAACGATCTTCTTTAACATCTTTTTACGTATTTGGTAGCATACCGTTTGCTCGTAACAGTATAATTATTCATTAAAATAAATTTATAAAATAACTGGTAGGAAGTTCGGTGCGAAAAGTCTTCCGATAAGATTTAATCATACTATTTGATTTAACTTAAATGATTTAGCGTGATTTAGTTTAATCATTCATGTATTCGATTTAATAATACTGTTTGATTTAGCTTAAAGTGCATATACAAATTTATTATTTTATAAAAGTTTCAGTTAAATATTGAAAGTAAGGGAATTTTTTTCAAAACATTTAAAAAATGATACATTGAAAACATAGAGGTATATTTCAAACACATTATAACTAAAACAAATTTATAATATTTTTAGTGATTGTTCTATTATTTAAATGATAGTATAATAAATAAAAAATACGAGGCAATCGGTATAGCGTCATAAACCTTTC
This sequence comes from Stegodyphus mimosarum, assembly GCA_000611955.2. Lineage (NCBI taxonomy): Eukaryota > Metazoa > Arthropoda > Arachnida > Araneae > Eresidae > Stegodyphus > Stegodyphus mimosarum. The sequence continues at coordinate 318,255 of KK119583.1, forward strand.
GCATGTATATACAATTTTTGATATATTTACCATGTACAGCATATCCAGATGAGGCGTATATTAGAAACGCACGTACCTGATTAATTTTTAGTACTAGAAAATATTTAAGGACAAAACCCACACCTTTGCATAAAAATCGAATAATAACATATTGCGCTATCATTTTTAAAGGAAAAAAGTTTGAGTAAAAGTCAGTTTTAGGAAAAATGTGTATTAAGTTTTCAAATTATTGTAGTTATAGTAAACAAAATGCACTAACATATATAAAGATTGCCACGGTTATAGCTGATGCCACGTTCATGATCATAATTAAGTAATTTTTCTCTTTTAGCCAGTAAATATATTCTCCTGGCAAGTTTTACCTCAAGCAATGAAGAACGCCTAGATTTTATAAATTTATTCTTCATCAAAATCCGTTAGGTGTGCAAGCACCAGGATTAACGTCTAATTTTCAAGATTGTGCAGTTGTAGTTTCAGGGGCTTGCTGAAATTTTCTGGAGCTGATATGTCTGACATGGCAATAATCGTGCATCTGCTTCTTCCCATTTGAACAGTGCTGGAGCATTGCTGCAATACTTTCACTTTGCAGACTTTGCAAATTGTAAATATTTTTGCGAACTGCTATTGTGTAGCAATTTTGCAGTGCATCAATACATATGTTCTTTTTCCCGGCATGGACGCATATACACGGCCTAAAATATTTTTTGTGATGTCTGTAAGGACGTATGCATCTTAAAATATCTCCAAGAAATTAAGGAAATGTATTAAACGTACATAACTCTGGATATAAAATGTCAGGGACATTTTGATATTAAAACCGAGAAAATAATTCTTTTTCATGGTACTTTGGGGAAATTTGTGCTTTCTTAGCGAAACCTTGGGCCGGTCAGAGGATGAATTTTCCTACCTTTATTTCGAAGCCTGATCCCAATATTAAGTATGTTCAATATAGTCATATTTAATTACATTTATTTTAACATTATAGTTAATATCATTAAACCTTATTAATATTATCATTTCAAAAATTTACTAATTAGATTTTCAATGATTTTCAGCTCTGTAAAAGCCGATTTGAGAAATTTAAATATCTATTATTTTTGCTTCATAAATCTTCAGCATCTTCCTTTAATTAATTGACCGAAGAAAACAAATATTTTTGGTAAAGCTAAGAATATCATGTATGAAAATGAGCAACAGTATGAAAAATTTTATATTTTACCAAAATCGGTAACTTTAGTGAGCATGTACACCGTAAACTAAGTGCAGATCCTTATTCAATTAGAATACCTTGTGCTTTATAATTTTAACTTTCTGTCAGGACAACTTACTACACAATGGCATAAGAAAGCAAACAGGGCAAAGAATTTACAACGTGTATTAGCTGATTAAGCTTTAGCCAGTACACTGGAGTTTTGCCCTAAGCCGGTGGCAGTTAATTAGGGCCTAAACGTGCAGTCACGTCAAGAAAGACGAAAAAAATAGTAAAGCATCTATCACCATCTAGCGGCATAAAGAAGGACTGTTCTTCCCGAAAACTTTTTTTTGCTGCTTTCGAGCTGGTGAGACAGTAATTAGCGCTTATTCTTCTGCAAAATTCATGAGTCTTTCCGCTGGTTTCAAAAACAAATTCAAAATATCCGCCGGTGGACTTGGCTTTCCTTAGTCATTTTAGCAAGGAAGTAATTTTTCTCATGATATTAGAGAAATACATATTTCCAGCATACCATTCCTGAGCATATCACTGTACTTCCTTCAGGACTGTCTGGTTTAGGATTTTTTTCTTCAGAAATGTTGTTTTGCATGGGGAAATTTTCGTCTGTCATTCGAATCTTTCTTCTTGTTTGTTATTCCTGTTTTCTAGTTTTGGAATGTTCTTGGCGTATGTGGGACATCTGTTATAACTGCACACATAAGGCCTTGGTAGTAAAGACAGGTAGAATTTTCAGTTCTTTTGAGGCTTAAACTTAATTTCACATATCTAAACAAAATCTTGTTACACTGAAACTTGTTTGTTTGCGGTCAAACCTCTTGTATTTATAGCATTGGATTAACTCATTTTTCTTTGATTTCATTTATCCTTACATCAATGCCTATAATGTTGTGTACGTTGAATATGGCTTTTATTACATAAATTTCTGAAGTTAAAATTAGATGCAAGGTAGATTTTGAGTAGTATCTCCATTTTACCCGTGTGATAGGGAACTATCTGGCTGCGTGGTTACCTTTGATCGGAAATCTTGTTCCAGATTCTTTTAAGAATTACTTTACTGATTTTTCGCTTTTAATTTGATATGCGTGAAAAGGAATGTTTATCTTCTGGAGAATTTGCACCACAAGGTATTAGTCAGTTTAATTTTTCACGTAGATGAAAAACGAAGTTTTCTTAGCCGCCTCTTCACCTGTGAAAATTACTAGTAATTCTTTGTTTAGCTGACAGTAGTCAACGTCAATGATTACAACTAGATGAAGATTTTATTTCTCTACTACTAAGTCATTATTTAAATCATTATTCAAATTAATTCTTCATCTGTAACGCTATCATCATTTGTATCGTTTCATGTCTTTATTTGCTAAACCAATAAAAGTTATCCCTAAAAGAATCCCAATGTCAATACATCTCTTAGTGGTGAAAATTTATCCCACTGTGGAATTTTAATTATCTCTGCACAGGCAATTTTGGCCAGTTTCTCCCGAAATTTAGAAGTTGTTTTTTCCCTAGGTTCAGACCCCATTCCTTGCAACGATAAACTCTGAGCTTGCGAGTCAGTAATATTATTTTCCTTACTATCCATATTCTTCATAATTTGACCCCAACTTTCAGGAATGCATTTTGGCTATCTTTAGATATTTTCACATCTCCAAGTCTTATTCGAGCTAAGTATGCAGCGTCCTTAGCTTTAAATACTATTAAAGCTAGCATTCGTACAAATTCTGAAATAAACTGAAATTATGTATCTTTAACTGATATTTCACTCAATTTTTAAATTTCCTGAAAGTTTTGAAACAACAGAATTGCCTTCAGAACCTTCCGAAATTTCTTTATAATCATTTGGCTGTCCGAATAGAGCCACCATTCAAAAGTGTTAAATCATAAGCAGAGCTTATAAATGTTTACCATATACCATTCATTAATAACAGAACAACGTTTGCCATTTTAATTTTCTTAGCATTATGTCTACCAGAGCAACTGGATATTGGTCCAAGAAGGGTTTCTACAAACATTTTTTAAAAAATATTTCTGAATGAATACAAATAATTTAGTGCGTTTTTGTTGCTATTAACATACAGATAACGATGCAGGTCAGTTTTAAATATTAAACTAAGCAAACACACTTTTGTTTGGAATTGGTTTAGAGGAAAACGTGACGAATTCCTAGAGAGCGTTATAAGATCTTTTTTTTCTTTATGAAGCTAAAATATTATGTTTATTTTAAAATTTATAAAATGATAGAATTTTTGTGGAAAAGAAGTATAGCTTAAAATATAAAAAGAAATAGTTCACTTATATGCATGAAATATAAATAAAAGGAATGAAACACTTTTTTTAATAAAATTAATTTTTTGGCTTAATATTAAAATCGAGCTGCAGAAAAGCTTCCCTTTTATATTCCGAATATTTTATTTAATGAGCATATACTATAGCATCAGAAATGATATACATATATTTTTTTAAAAAAGTAACGCACAAGGTAATTTAAGTAAAGAATATAAAGAATTAAAAATAATAGACTAAAGCAATAAAAGAAACAACTCTTTTAAGCAATTTTACTACACTGACCTACTGAGCAACTTCCAACCTTAGTTAGATTATACTGTTGTGATTTGGCATTTGAACATTTCTGTACATTGATATGTATATTCCAAGTAGCACGGGAACGTCGCTGCAGCAGTTGGCCCTACTTTTGTTGTAACGAACGTCCCCATAGAGCTGACATCGTCGATGAATACCTGGATTCTGAAGGGATTGCACGTATGGCGTGGCCAGAATATTCGCCTGACCTTAACCCCATTGAAAATCTTTGGGATGTTCTCGGCTGTACTGTATCTTCAGACGTTTCTCACCTCCAGCCACTCTTATTCAGCTGGAAACTGCTCTACAAGAAGAATGGCGATTGCTTAATTCTGCGGTGGTTGACCACCTAATTGAAAGCATGGTCACAAGGTGTAAACTTTGTATACAGTTGAGGGGGCATCACATACCCTATTAATGTCCTGTTTTTTTTCATTTTATGCTGTTTATTTTCACTTTATACATAATTCTGTTTAAGTCTCCAGTATGTCATTATCTGATAACTTACAAAAATTAATATTGTTTTCATTCCTGCATATAATTATCGATTTTGTTTTATGCATAAATATATATGCTACTTTCCTGCCGAATTTTGACTGAATTTATGTCAGTCAAAGCAGTATTTGTTGATTTTTTTGCATTTTACATCTTCGTTCTTAACTTTTGCAAGGGAGTGTATTTTGCGATAATTACATAGCTCTACAGCAAGGAATTCTGCTTTCAAGCTTGCATTTATACATCACACTGACTTACAATCAGGCAACAAAACACTTACTATTATTCCCCATAGTGCTAAAAACATATTATACAACACATTGCTAGAATAATGAACAACACACTGACATAGTATAACTGATACTACAAATAAAGCATGCCATATACAATGCGCGTATCAGAAAAGTAGGCAATTCTGTACATGACGCTGAAATGTAACGCTAAAGATAATCAAAAGGACACTAAACACTGGGAACAATCACTGTGAAAATTAGGAAGATAATATATTGCAGGACGCTGAGTCAATTCAAAACATTAAATCCAACAATGCATTTCAATACATATATACAAAGTTCTACAGCCAAACATGCCAGGTTCAAATTATGCATCACACTTACTTACCAATATACAACATTAAACTAACTATTATACCCATACTAATAGGATACAAGTTATACAACACACTTAATGGAATACTGTACATACACTGAAATAAGATGACGAATACTACAATATAACAATCAATATACAATGTGCTTATCAGAAAGTTGGCTCTGCGGTTACGAATACTTGTTAGAAACTGTTACATTTTATACAATACTAGAAACTGAAACAAAAACATTTGCACCCAATATTTCATGGTACTAGCCGAAGATGTATTTACTATTACATATGTATTTACTATTATACAGCAAACTTTTTTGAAAACATAACACAACGTACTTACTGCTTTACTGTTCAATACACTGAGACAATATGTCCATTGAAACACACAAAGTACAATATGCAAATTAGGTAAACACAACAAAATTTAAAGATTAATAATGAATAGAAGCGATACGGAAGTATAAATAAACGGACATTGATTGTGGTAATCAGATTATTAATGTAAAAGCTTTTACCACATATTATGAACATAAGTAAACATTTTTCTTTTATTTTCAAAAATAACGATATCTATCAAAATCCATGTCATAATAAAAATATAACACTATAATATAAAATGGTTAATTATGCACCATAAAAATGTTAGTCTTTAATTTAGAAGTCAAACAACAAAAATCCCCGTTATATTTTTAAATTTTCACAGTCCGCTGTGACAGTGTTTCACAGTTCATATAACGCTTATTTTTGTTGTTTGACTTATAAATTAATATTTGTTCGACGTGTTATTGTATCTTAATGTTTGTCTTTGTTTAATCGCAGCAGTTCATTAAATGCAAGTGTTCTAGCTGAAAACGTTCCATTTGAAAAGTGTAATATTAATCGAAGACTATATAACTGTAAACCCTTAACAATGTAAAACTAAATGCTAAATTATTCAGAACTAAGAAATTAAGTTTATCCATTATAAAAATTTATTTATATTGATCGTAGCAACTGTGTAAATGCACAAACTCCTTCTCAAAGTTAGAGCAATGTTTTAAAAGATAAAATTTATCAATGAAAATTTTGACGAAAAATTATTTAATAAGAGCATTTCATTGTAAAATGTTTAAGTTTCAGAAAATTAAAATAAGAAACAAATTAGTTCTTTAGAGTCACCTGAAATATTCATGATAGTAACAATTTAATATGTTGAGATTTTAATTTATTTGCTTATTAACATAAATTCAACAATTAATAATTATAGCGAAAGCGATCTAATATTATTAGTTCCGGAAAAAAGACTATTTTACAGCCGTTTGAATTTCGTTAACGGTATTTCGCTTCTAACATTTAATCAGTCATCACTAACAAGAAATCACAATCAGTGCAAAGCTCGTAGTGGAAAGAAAACAACATAATTTATCAAAATAAACATCATTTCAAGTAAAACCCATTTAAAAAAATATGTTTTGATATGCAAGCGGTAGCTAATACACAAAGGCAATAAACTGGATCATACAAAATATCGCGCCGGTCTTATGAATAATGCACAGTTACAGTTAGCAAATTTCACTCATCATAAATTTGCTGAATGCAAGTGGTATTAGGCGAATAAATATTATTTAAGATTAACGCATATCTATCACTGTTGTTTAATTTATCTGTAACTGTGCCTAGTGATGAAAAACGGCGCTTATAAACACGTCCGTCTATTCTCTCTGCCGGTCTGTCTCACGCGCTTAAGTGTCTCTTCAGTTGGTTAGACGAATGAATATGAAGGATGTGTTTATAATTATAAGCCGAGATGTATTCTATTTTATACGATTCTATTTTATATCATTAATAAGTCAGGGAATAAAATTCAGTTTGGAATAAAAAGGTATTGTATTAAGTTCATTCCAGGAATGAAATTCTTAGTGAAATAGTTATAGAGCGTAAGTACCTACAGTTAATGAACTTTAGGGTTGTGCTTTATAATGGGTGAAATAATTCCTAACACGTGAATTGCAAAGAATTAGATTTGTACGGATTCGGAAATATGATTTTTTTAAATATATAAAATGCATAAATTAATAACTTACTTTATAGATAATTTTAATTTTTCAATATTTTGCTGTAATATTTATACAAAAATATTTTGAGTATTAATTATTTTAACAAACTTTTGAACAATAATTTAGTACGTATTTTTAATGCTAATTAAATTTAAGAATTCAAAAGTATTTATATTAAAGATACATTTCATTAGATGCATCTACCTTAGATTAATATATTTAGATGTAGTAAAGTAATGAGCATTACAAAATATTAATTTTGTAATTTCAGGACTTCAGATTCTTGGAAGGGAAGATTAGACTCTTTCATTCTAAAAGTAACACTGATGAACTATGAAATAAATACTAAAACGATCAAGTCTAAAAGCAGTCAAATCACGACGTTTCAGCGACGTCGACAAATTGCCAAGATGCAACGGCAAATATTTTGCGTCTTCGCTGCGTTGTAAAGACGTTGTAAAAGTTTCCACGACCACTTTGTAACCTCTCGGACTAGTTTGCAACGTCTTTGCTACGTCATGTGCTACTTGGGTATATATATTAATTAAAGATCTTTGTTATATAAAATCAATATTATATATATAACAATATGTATATATATACAGGGTGTTTCAGAGATCATGGGACACAAATGGAGAGGTGGTGGAGCGTACTAAAACATGCATTTTTTGTATAGAAATGTAGGGTCTAATGTAGGGTTAAGGCATGAACGCAAAAAAAAAAAACGACACGAGAGGAAAATGTGTTTATGTACAAAATCAACGCAAAGTGCTTTTTTGCAGCAATATGGTATTCACAATAAATGTTCAAAAAAGGAAACACTAACAGTAATAGGAACTGCAGCTGTGATTGGCTGGCAATGTAGTGGTAGAGGGCGGTAGTAAGCGGACAAACCACGATCCGATGCATCAGAGGATCATTCGCAACTCTGATGTCGAGCGTGATGGGTGAGTTTACGGACAGGGAAAAGCTGACATGCATCTCATGTATGGTGCTGCTAATGGGAACGGCAGAACAGCGCTATGGATGTACCAGGAACGGTTTCCGAACAGGCGTATGCCAAAGCATAGAATGCTTGAGAGGTTGCATCGGTTTCTGTGCGAAAACGGGTCATTTGAAGCCACCTCTGACACTGGGAGTGGAAGAAAAACTGAACAACCTCGCATTGAAGAATCCGTCTTGAACATTGTGCATGAGTCACCTCAGACAAGTGCAAGAGCTTTTGCATGTAGTCTGCAGCTGAGTCATTCCAGCATTTGGAGAGTATTGAATGAAAATAGTTTGCACCCATACCATTTTCAGAGAGTCCAAGCCTTGCAAGAGACAGATTACCCGCTGCGAGTTCATTTCTGTCATTGGTTCTTGGAGCAGAGTGAGGCGCAGGCGGATTTCCCATTGGATGTGCTATTCAAGGACGAGGCAACTTTCTCACAGAGCGACATCTTCAATAGCCACAACATGCACGTGTGGGCAACTCATAATCCACACGGCACACGTCCACGTGCATTCCAAACCCACTTCGCCGTGAATGTGTGGTCGGGTATTGTTCACGACTACCACATAGGCCCATACTTCTTACCTGCACGTACAAATGGCTTATTTTATATTTTTCTTCAAGAGGTGCTACCGGAATTAATGCAGGATGTTCCGGCTGTCGTTCGTGATCGCATGTGGTTCCAGCATGATGGTGCACCAACCCATAACCACGTGCGAGGCCGCAATTACTTGGATGAGACATTTCCGGTTCGAAGGATTGGCTGTGGTGGGTCCTTTCGATGGCCACCCCGTTCGCCAGATTTATCCAGCTTGGATTTTTTTATGGGGCAATCTGAAGAGTGTCATTTACGAGACGCCCGTTGACTCACTGAAGGACCTCGTTGCACAATATCCATTACGGCTGCAAGCGTGCGCGAAATGCCTGTCGTTTTTTAAAATGTTCTTCAATCCCTTCTGCGACGTTACCAAGCATGTATTACTGCTGGAGGCCGCAATTTTGAACATTTATTGTGAATACTGTATTGCTGCAAAGAAGCACTTTGCGTTGATTTTGTACATAAACACGTTTTCCTCGCGTGTCGTTTTTTTGCGTTCCTGCCTTAACCCGTCACTTTAGACCCTACATTCCTATAAAAAATGCATGTTTTAGTACGCTCCACCACCCCTCCAAGTTTGTCCCATAATCTCTGAAACATCCTGTGTATATATATCTAACAAAGTGTTTTTGAATAAAAAAATGTAATCACGTGAAGTAGTTTCGTGCATTAAGCTGCCGAAAAATGATCAGTAAAGTCACAAAGTAAGAAATTCAGAACCAATATTTCAAAAAGATCAAAAATTGAAATTCAAAAGCAATAAATTAAACAAAATTCTTATAAATGGGCAAAAAAAGTATAAAATAAATGTTAAAACTAAAATGCTTCGAACAAGTAAAACCGAAATTCAAAAAATTAATGAACAAAAAAGAAATTGAAAGATTAATTCAATCAACTTCAATGCCACTTCATCAGGAGGAGGAAACATTGAAAGCAATTAAAATCCCTCTTCCATAAAAAAATCTTCGCCTTTTGTATCCAGAATTAGCTGATGAACCATTCCAATGTATTTTAATAATAGTTCTCCTGAAAATTATGGCCCTTCTCCAAAGCAAGGAAAAAAACAGCGTAAAATAATAAAATCATAAATGAAAATTTTACCTTGAAACAAAGAGAACTGTATCCAAAAAATAGAAAACTAATCCATAAAATGAAGAAAATGTAAGTGAAAATATAATTCATTACATATTCAAACTAGATCAAGCTATTACAAAAATATCAAAATTGCTTGCATGATCAATTACTTAATAGGTTTTGTACTTCTATTCTTATATTGCATTCTCATCAACTATCTATATAATAACAATAAAAGTAAGATAAATTTATTATTACGCCAATCACAATTAACATTTTCTTAAAGTAGATTTAAAAAATTTAAATCTACCTTTATAGTTTGAAAGTAGTCTTATCCCTGCATTCTAAAAAATGTTGTTTTCACTTTTTGTAAAATTTAGATGAATGATTTTTTCTTTAATGTAAATAAACCTTGAGTTGTCAGAAAATAATGTTTAACAAACATTATAGGTTTTAACTGATAAGGAAGAATTTTTTTAGGATTAGAAAATGTGTTTAATTTAAAATCAGTACCACTTTACGTGTTTATTCTGGTACAAAGAAAATATTAGCTAGAGATTCACAAATGATTAGCTGTTAGGAGACAGGCTATTTCAATAGTTGCTGTGATGCTTAAATAATGGTTAAAAGTAGTTTATAACTTCTTATCACGTATGCCAAACTTTGCCAAACTCCGAGTTACATTTCTAGAGTTTCCTCGCGGATATTTAATAAAACCCATTCCGAATGAAAATCCATATTTCAGCTGAATGTCTGCTGGAAAATTTGTAATTTGTAAACTAATATCATACCTATATATATTCCCTTCAGAAATATTTTATAGTTTATATGTATACTGCATACCTTACTTTATTTGCGTAACGAAATCTGATAGAAGCGATACTGATGAAAAGGTATTTCAGTTATTACCTAAAAAATAGTAATTACATTTCATAAAAATTATGGAATTTTTTTAAAATTAATTATACTTACTTATCAGGGAATTTTAAGTTCTCAGGGCTGCATGTTAATTTATTAAACAGACATGATTTGGTAGATAACTCCGATTCAAACAGATCAAAATTCTCAGGAACATTACAGTGGAAAAGGTCATTTAAAGGTTTCAACTAATGACGTTGCAGTACTGAATACAGGACATTCGTTAGATAAAGCCAGGAACAGATTCCGAAGGGGAAAATGTAAGGAAATCGATCCATTATCTTCTTAGTGGATAAAGGAATTATTAACAATCTAAGCTAAATAATTATAAAAGAATTTTAAAATGTTCCAGTTGCAAATATAAGATCAAAGGTAAAAAATATTTCGAATTAATCGTCGTCATAACTAAGGCTGCGCAAAAGCTATTAATATAATAGTTGGTACTTTAAAATTACATTTTGTCTGTCACATACATTTTGCCAACGAGTAACGGAACCTAAGCCAAGAGAATCTTAGTTTATATTATTAAAAACATCAGGTTTTCTAATTTCGCTGTTAAAAGACAGCTTTAACCAAGCCGATGTAAAAAGTCTGACCTAAAATAGTTTTTTAACTATTTGCAAATAACATTAAAATACTCAGACTCTCACTCAGATCATATAATATCAATGAGATGTTCCTTAAAAATCATCTGAAATATACAGTTAGAAAGGTTTTATCGGTTCAATTGCTTAATTTGGAACAAACGTGACTATGATAAGTTAAGCTGTTGTAATAAGACTTATTATTAAATTGAACAGACGGATAACGAGACGCATAATGACGAAGTCAAAACTGTGTTAAAACTACAGTTAGAGCCGCGAACCATCAGTTTTGTCCCGAACTTCCTCAAGGGAATCTGAAGTTTGGTGCTAAGTATTAAGCATACAAATGTATGAATAGCATACATAATTAATCTATCAGAGCACTACCCAAATATGGAATGATTATGAATAGTATTATTACTACTAATACATGTCTTGAAAAATTTCAAGTCTCAGGGACGCTGAAACGTTCCGTAATTAATGCGCTACGGAAGTAAGGCAAAGGTACACATTCACCTTTAAGCCGATTACTTTCATCTCTTTGAAGAATGCCTTGATATAGTGATGAATATTAGTATAGTTGACTTTTAAAAAAATAAGTGTTATAATTATAGCATAATTTACTTTCATGTTTGCCATTTTACCAGCTTGCAATTGAGAACTGGTCATCAGCACCGGTTCTAAAACTATTTTAACCTCTGTATTTATATATAGAAGTAATATAACTCCTATATATAAATACAAAGCAACTCTTGGTTTCTATGTTACAGCCCATACTCTTTAGTGTATGTAATATTTATTGCAGGAAACCCGATATTACTTCTAGCGAAATGTGTAAATGACAAAATTACCTTCTAATAGTCAAGAAACTAAATCCATGCTGTTTATTTCCTGATCTAGACTTTTCCATAACACTCGGCGTTACCTCCAGATATGCAAATGGCAAGATCACTTTCTCAGAGTAAAGCAAATAATACTCATGTCATTGATTTCTTGATCGTGGCATAAATACTTTTTAAGACTTTAATAGAATTATTCGTGATTAGAGTTATTTCTCGCTCAATAATATTAGTCATCGGATTAGCCTTTGGAAAAATAAACTTAATGCACTAATGAACGCAAAACCTTCATTGCAAACGAAATCAACACATAAATTGTCCGTCGGAATTCCGAATCTCACAACATAACATTCGAAATAAGTAGCACTGAACATGATTCATGACTAACCTAACAAGGAAGGTCTTCCAATTTTGGACACTTAAATTTGCTATAAAAATAATGCAAGACTTTACTTCTCTAAAAATAAATAAAACATAAAAGAGGTGCTCATATTCTATAGACAAGCAAATAAAATTTGTTGAAAGTAAAGAGATATGGCAAGAGAGCGCTATTTGGCGACAACTTTCCAAATTTCAAAATGTAATTTTGGTATTTGTTTTTGTCATTTACCTTTCGCTCCCAAGCGTTCGCTAGATTCGGAAAATCCGTAACTGGGTCAATAAAATTAAACGAATGATTCTCTGTGAAGTGATCCTATCCTGCACCTCTCAACCGGATGATTTGTATCCTTTCCCGAATATCGAAGATATCTTTGCTCCATCTGATTTATCTCTATGGAGTGCGTTAAGTCTTACCAGAGCGATCTGGAATAACGCGTACAAAGTATTCTCCCCTTTCTAGACACAGACCTCCAAGAATCCCCTATGGAGGTAATACGCGACCTACGTTATGTTTCCATTTTGTCAACAAACTTTTGTCGATTTCGGCAATTATGTCAAAAAACGTAGTCATTTTGATATATCTACATTTTGCAAATGTTTTAAATGATATAATCGTTGGTGTTTTTGTTGCAAGGGGTGAAACCTCCGGCCCCCTGGGCCGAAACAATTCAGCCATCAGGCCTTAGCAGGGGACAACCCGTCAAACAATAACGGAGAACAGCGAGCCAGCCGTGTTCCATCAGATTATCCAGTCAAATCAAAATACCTATCATTTCCTATTCTGATTAAATCTCATCATAATTTCTTCAACCACTTGTTTAAATTTCTCATAGTTTTCAAAATCCCCATTTATATCCAACTAGTGCCTCTGAACTATGTCTCTAGTAAAACTACAAGATAAAAAGTAGTGGCAATTATTACCTTTTACTTTACAAAATTGAAAATTATCATTTTCTTGAACACCAAATCTCTTAAAATATGCTGGGAATCATCCGTGACCAGTAATAATTTGATTTGTATCTATATTTTAAATAACTTTTTCCTTTTATCAGTTTTCAAGAATCTGATGTAATGATTATTTTTTCCCGACGATTCCCGATATTCTTCCCATTTCACAAATATCTCCTTTTTCATAATATTTAACAACTTTATTTTCGAATATAACATTTCAATATCTTTCTTTATTAGACCTTGAGAAGCTGCCTTTGCCAGCGTATCTGCATTGGGATTAACTGCGCATGTCGCCACGTCTATGGCATCGTGTTTGATGAGCTCTTAAGATTTGAAATCTTTTGTGGTAAATATTGTCTGTGAAGGCAAGAAAGTTTTTAATTTGTGTTCTCTCATTGTTCCGGTAGGTATTTTAGTGCTTCGTGTGAATTTTTATTGTGTATTTAAGAATTTGTACTCAAACTTCAAGCATACGAAGCCTAACGTGGAGGGGGTTTGTTTACATCTGAGAAACGGAGAGTGCATTTGATTTGATTACTACCTTCTGAAAATATATAAAAATCAGTTTTATTGACTTGTTTTGTGTTCCGGTGTGGGAGGTTTACATTTTATTGCATTTACATCATATAATCGTTATGAGATATGTACCATATTTTATGTGAACATACATAGTATGGAATTTTAATCGTAAGTCAGTGTAAATCACGTGCAGCGGGAACTCACTCGGAGGTATTATGTTGTTATACTGACTTCAGTAAAAACTTCTAGCTGAAAATGTACTATATAGCCCTAACAGGAAATGAAAATAAAGCTCGAGATAATTTGTGTCTTTATATGTTTCGATTTGGAGGGTTGTTTGCCTAAAGGGAAAGTTGTCTTCATTAGGAACATTAAGTAGTAATGGGTTATTTGAACTACGGCAGGGAACATGGGGGTTATCTGCCGAAGAGAAGGGATACTTTTGGCGAGGACTTACCAAAGGAAACTGGCTCTTGTTCACGTTGTACATCGAAAAACCTCGAAAACTCCCATTCAGTCTTGTGTCCCCAAACCAGTGTTTAGTAATTTTCTCAGATGGACAGTTGTGGCCAACAGTGTACTCAAACCCGAAAAATCTGCTCCTTCGTATATTACACATGAGATAGCCGCAAAAACTATACGTAGAACTTGTATTCAAATCTGTGTCAAAATACAAGCTTTCAGCGTTTATTCACTTGGCACAATTCGCAATAAACACAGCGTAATAAAAATCTTACTTAAGTTTCCGTTACCAAGGGAAAATCATAAAAATGTTACTAACCACTTCAAGTAATTAATTCGTATCAAAAGCTTCAAACAAAGAAATACAATTATAGTTGCTCGAATAATTAATTACTTCAGACTGTAATTAAAACATAACAAACTACTTATTTCAATTACACTAATTCATCACATCTTTAAAATAACCATTTCAAGACATATATTCTTAGTAAATAATTGTGCTAATCTCAAACTATGAGTTCTTAGACAAATACGGAGCTTTCACAACTTTCTTAGCGTAAAAATGAATTTTTGTATGCTTTTCATATTAAATCGACCACCTAATTATGCAGCTTAGTTTCATATTGGCTATTAAATGGAGAGACCTCACTGTATATGTACACAACTCATTTGTAAAGCGGATGACTCTACATTTAATCTATTGAGCAAAGAATTAATCCGATTATTTTGATAGCAAGAATTAATTCGCTTATTTAAATGACAAGAATTTAATGAGTTGCTTTCAAAATAGGAAATAATTTGATTTATCGCTATTAAACGAATCTGCTTTCAACGTACTATCTTCCAGAATGATTAACTTGTATGGATCCTTCGAATAAAAATATTTCTTTAATTCCATTTCAGAACTCTCATGGAAGCATTTCTGATTTTTTCCCTCTATGAGTAATTAATTAACCAATGACAATGTGATAAAAACCGATGCATTCCGTATTTTAATCAAAGGTTCTTTCAACTTTGGTTAAGGGTTTATTTCGTGAAGGATAAAAGTGACAGAGGGAGTGCTAACATTGCTTTGTTGTTGCTTCTGTGGAATGACAGAAAAGAATGTTTCTTTCCGGCTTTCCAGAGATTATCTTTCTGGAGACAGTTTTTAAAGGATTGCTGTAATAAGTAACATTCTTGCTTTTAAAATTGCATAAAATACAATCTACAAAACTCAATTAAAACATGAGAAAAACAATGACAAAATAATTGGAATAAAATTAATACTGATTTTTAACCATATTCGTTTCAAGTAATAAGGTTTTTATGTTGATTTAAAGGAATTACAGTGAACATCTAGCGTACGTTCAATAGAACTATTTGACATTATTATAACGTGACTTGCAAATGGTTACGATTTTGAGATTCTTTGTATTTTTTTGGCAGAAAATATATATTTATGATATTTTATGAAATTTACTTAAGCTTCAATTTTCTAGCTTTTGCTGCAAAGAGAGTCTAAACGCCACCAAATATTACAGTCTAATTAAATGAAGAATACCTTAAGTATTGTAAAACGTTAAGCATATTCAGCATTTACATTACATTCATAAAAATTGCTTTACTTTTTTAAAATACATTTTAATCTTTATTTTATAAATTTCTGATATTATTTTTAAATAGCTGCTAATATAAGAAAAATAAAAAAATAACAAATTTTCTGAAAAAGTATTGTTTCCTTCACTTAAATTTGTACTTTCTGTTTGTTCATGTTATTCAGTTGATATGCACTTTAAAATATCAGATCCGAAATCCGCTTATATAGACTAAGTATAGATTAAAAATAGCTCAGAACTGTTTATGAAGACTGATGATGATTTCAGTAGCTAGTATAGAAATATCAAGGTTTAGAATAGTGCAGAAGTATTAAGAGGGCTTCAGCAGATAGTGAAGGAATTGTTATTATAACACGTATTCACGAAATTTGAAATATTCGCTATAATCTATTATCCTATAATACCGTTTGTTGAACAGTCTGAGTATTGTACAAAATGTTATGAAGACAGACGTACATTAACATGCGCTTTCAAAATATTTACTAGATTTATCTCATTCTCTGCAATGAAGTCAAAATGATAGTCTGCCTAGAAGTTAATACTCAAAATTTAATTATGAAACCGAACAATGGAAATTTTGAAATTATGCTGCAACTACAAACTGTATGCTTCATATTTTAAGTAAAGGAAAAGATAAAAGAAAGTTGCCTATACAACATTTGTAGAAAATACATATAAAGTGAAAATGCTGCCTACTCTAAAAATTAAATAATACTGCTTGATTTAGATCTCATTTTTGAGTGTCGCAAGTGTTACTCCTGAAATGGGTTTTCGCGGAAGTGACCTATACTATAGGTGAAAGCTATGCAATTTATCGTTGAAAAGCGTAAGCGTTATGGTTTTCGATCCTCCACATTTGATTCTTAATGATTTATTTCTAGTTTTTTAATACTGCAAATAATAATACTAAAAACGATTTCTGTATAAACATGTTTTAGTAAACGAATTAATACTGAGAATTATCGTAAAATATATCAGTTCTAACATGTCAATAATTAAATGTATTTTAAATCATTGAAATATCATTTATGTTATTAAATTAATATTATAAAAATAAAAGACATATTTGGATTGCTAAGAAGTTTGATTTTATTTTTAAATTGCTCATTTTTCAAATAATTTACACAATGATTAAATTTGAAATAATTTGCACATTTCTCAGTGGAGGCACTTTGAGAACTGCATGTGTGTAAAGCCAAGCAAAAGATAAACTGAAATCCTTGTATTTCATGCAGTATCAATATTTGCGAAATTAGATAGATAATAAAAGCAATAGGATATAACATAATAGTAAAAAATTTGGGAAAGTTTCTTGAAAAACGTTTCTGACAAAAGTAAGGGAAAAAACCCGTATTTTCTGCATTCTGTGGATAAATAGTGATTGCCCACTCCTGGTCAACTGACCTGGATTCAAACCCGAACGGGGTGTCAGCTTTCGTGTTCGAGGAATTCTTGAATGTTTAACTTATTTATTATTAATTATTTAACTTATTCTTTCCTCTTAGATTACTCTCTAAGAAAGCAGTCATTTTCTAAGCCGGATAGACCTAGTGCTCTATAACAGAATCAAAGAATCAATTCAATGCTCTACATGCATTTTATGTTCCATTGTCTTAAGTAGAAAATGTGTTCCACATCTGTTCCTCGAATAATAATAACGAAAATAATAGTATTAATAATAATAACAACAACAAAAACAAAAACTTCCTAAAATTTAAACAACAAAAGGAAAAATCCTGGAAACAACCAAAGCATACAAAACATCTTAGAATGGATTCCTAAGCTGTTTATTCCCAACTACGTTCCCAGAGAACACAAGGTTTCGTTCCTTGGAAATTTTTATTTTATAATTTTGGTAAAGATAAAAAGAAAGAAAGAAAAACTTTTGGTAAATAAACCTTTAAGAATTCCTGCGAAGAATACTCTTGAAATTTTGAAATTTCATTACGTGAGTAGATTAAAAGTATCCATGTGTAAATTTATGCATGAAATCATGTTTTATCCTCCACAAGGGAATATGATTTTAACACGTATTTTTAACTAAAGAATATTTTGAAAATTTTTATGACTGCAAAAGAAATATGTAAAGTAATCCTCGTGGTATTAATAGGAATTAACTCAGTTTTTTCTTTTGTTGCAATATTTAGTTCTTATTACGCTTATTCTCTGGGTCAAAGCTTTCTTCTGCTGTCTAATTTTAAAACAATGCAAATGCACGAAAACGGAAAGTTAAATTGAGACTTTAAGTTGCACTTTTACACTTTTTTATTCATTATGTTAAAAACATCTGTTGCAATCATTTTCATTTGAGTATCTTTTAAGTTGATTACAGTTTATATGTTTCCCATACATTGTACAGATTTATATGAACACCGCTTTATTTTTATTTATAGATTTATTTATTTTCGATTTAACAAGATGCATATTCGAAAATGAGGGATCATATCAGTCACAAAGAATTGGCATGGAACATTTACATAAATTATAAGTAACGCAATGTCACAGTTCTTAAATTATCTGTCAACTTGGATAATTTCATTTGTTTCATACGAAAGAGTCATGCGAATGATCTCGAATCAGATATTTTTCGTGAACTAAACATATCTTTAGATTTGTAGTCATACTAAAACCTAGACTTCAATTTTACATTTGGTTACTCTTCATTGGAACTTAAAAGCAAATGTTAAATGGGACTTCCAATGATAAGAAGGTATACCTGCTGTATCCAAGTCTTATTGTCTCATTCGATGAATCTGCATACATACCATTACAGTTTTGCATTCATTTCTTCAGGAAACACTAGATTTTCATATATTTTGCAAACTTTTGCTTGTTAATCTTTTCGCAATAGGCCGAGTTGTCGAACAGTTAAGATTACTGAACTGTGGTAGTTTCTTCGGGTTCGTATCTTAAAAAACGCGCTGCCCACGATGACCTTCCTTCTCTTAGATAGCATTCTTGCGTTTCGTCCTAAATGAATATCATTAATATTCGTGTGAACTGTCAGTATGTCAATAAATAAAATTGTGCTTTTAATACAGATATTTTAGATCCATTTATTTTTCAAACATTTCGATTTACGAGTGCTTGCTCTCTCATTTGCCAATTCGTAATCTGAATGGAACATTAAATGTTCTTCAGCAGTACAAATAAATTTTAGGGCAGAGAAATTCCTTATTTCGAGATATCAAAGCAGGAAATATTTCTCTTCAGCTGGTAAAAGGTTTGCGTGTTAGTTTTAAACGCTGATATTTACCAGAAGCAATACTGTCTTGATTACAGAGACATGTATAGCTGAAGATCCAAATCGTAAAGAATTATCTTCCTTATATTCAACGTTTGGAGTCTCATGGGACCATTCTCTATATATACTATTTAATGTGGAGATCTTTAAATAGGGTAGAATTATGTTCAGATCGCTGAAGGTTTTCAAAAATGGCATCGTATTTTCTTAAATTTTTCTGCGCAATTCCGTCTCCATCGTTTAGAGTTTAAAGCTGCCCTTCCTGCCTTAAAGATCTGGATATGCCTCAACGATTTGCTTAGATATGTTTATTTGCAAAAAATTAAACGATTATTTTGTTGAGATTATACATTTGTTTTAATAGTTAGTAGGAGCATGTATGATCTTTAAGGTCTAGGCCGTTATATGTCGTGTTATACGGAAATAATAATGGTCTCACTGCATTAAATATAAAACAATCTTCTAAGTACCAGTACCTTTAGACTTGTTCGCAACTTTCTGCGTTCAGGTCCACTGTATATTTTATGTTAAATATGCGCTAATACTATAAAGAGCACACTTCGCTTTTTCAACGATTATACTTGATTTTCGCAAATTCTAAATTCTAAAATTAGAGTTTTTCTTGTGTAAGTAGTGGGTTGTTGAGGTCTTTTAAAAGTGGGGTTTTATTTTGAGTTTTGTGTTACAAAATTGTGCTTAAGTAAGCAAATGTTGCAATTTTCGTATGGATATTTCAGCATAAAATTTTATTTTATTCTATTCAGAAATATTAGATTCTGATTATTCTGTTACATATTCTCAGAAAAATGGGTGGATTAATTTTAAAACCATTTAACATAAATTAAATTACACATTTTTGCACTATTTAATTCTTTTCTAGAAGCCTTTTTTACTTGGGTATTGAAGGAAACTAAAACTTTTCATGCACCACAAATACACAAGTTGAATGCTAAATTAAAAATTTTTGCAGGACTCTGATTTTGAAAATGATTTAATATTTTTGTTTCTTGCATCACTCGTAGATTTGTTCAAACATGCGTTAATACTTTCTTGTGTATTTTGTGTAATATTTACATGACTTGTTAAGCTGACTGAAAAAAAAGTAACAAAATTGAGAGATTCCATAGAGATACAATAATATATATATATATATATATATCTTGACATATGTGCGAATTACATTACATAATTATAAAATACTACTCATATTTAAGTATAAAATAATATAGATATTTCAACGTTAAAAACAATTTTACAAAGCACTTGCAAGGCTCTTGTTCTATTGTTATTAAAGTTGCATTTTTTTCTTTTTCTGTTACGTGACACCCGTAAAGTTTTAGCATAGATGACTAAACAATACTGTACAATCATAGTAGTATTCCTAAGAACTTCACTTTTTTCATTTCATTTGGCATTTAATGGAAACCCTTTCCTTAGAGATTTAAATCAATAAAAAGTCATATATTTAACCAACGCCAATTAGTACGTGCCTTTATTACATCCCAGAATGTAATAATTACTTTCTTTACTGTAACTCAATATTGTAGCAACTTTAGTACTTATGCCATTACAGTTTCAACACTTATGCCTGTAGTAATTTTGTCGAAAGCATTATCAAATGTAAATAACTTCCTTGAACTTAGATGCATCTTTTTATCTCAATTTAAAGGATCCACTCCCTGATATTTTTCTATACCATTCCATCTGTTTATGAGGCATGAAAATTGCATATAGACTAACCGTTCAAAGAAAAGTATACATACCATTCTGAGACCTCCAATAATAAGACATTTATGATCATAGCGGTTTATAAGCATAATTAAATGGTTCATAATTTCCTTATGGATATGAGAAACTGGGGAGATAGAAAATGATGCTTTTCTCCTCACGGAAAACAACCCCTTAACTGTATTTTACAATTTCTTTTAAATGTATACCCAAGAAGTTTAAAAATATTAAAAATTTCATTATTTAAAAAGAATCATTTAATTAATCTGTTCCTTCATATATATATAATTCTTCAGTATTAATTAAATTAATTAATACTGAGCTGAGAAATTATCATGAACATGAGTTATCAGACTTAATGAAACTATGTGCAATGCCATAAAAACAGTTAAAGCTGTCATGATTATTATTTAATCCACACAATTAAGTGCTATTATATTATTGCTATCGTTATATTATTTTCACTGGTATTCCTGTAATATTTTCCATATACAGTCATGTTAATATCTCGGACATTTTAATATCTTGTTGCGCTATTAATTTATTTCTGATATTTTACATGATTTGGTACTGCATAAAGCTGTCAATTCCTAATTAATTTCATGCAGCTTATTGCCTCAATGCATACGATCCGTTTTAAATGGTATACAGTGTCTCCCAAAAGTGTTCCTACACTTTAAGAATTTGCAGAGAAGGCGCTGTAACACGGAATTAAATTCGAATACAAAGCCCAATACTTTTTCGTATTGTCTCCGTGTGAATTTGAATAAAATCAAACATTTTAATTTTTAATACTGATTTTTTTTCTTTTTCTAAAATTGAACATATAACGAGACATAGATAAAACGCTCGATAGAAGGGATCGTACACCGAAACATTTTTCTAAAATATCATAAATAAAATTATGGATTACCACTTTTTTTTGTAACCACTTTTTTTATATTTGCATTTTGGTGACGTTCAAGAAAATGTTTGGCTTTATTTTTTGCTTGCTTACTTCGTTATATTTTATTTAATGTTTAAAAATGTCTCCTAGTCGTATGGAAGTAACGAACAGCATTCGAAAATTTGTCATTTTTTGTATCATAAGGATAGAAATTCGATTCCGGATATCGCTAAATTAGTAAATTTATACCATTCTACGATACAGTGTGTGATAAAATACTGTAAAAAGAGACTCAGATCAGAAATAAAGTAAGAAGAGGTTGTCCAGCAAAGAGGGCTCGACGTGACTTAATGTGATCAGAGATTTGTAGTTGGAAAAATCTGTGAAAAATTAATGTTTGAGAGTTTTAAAGATTTCTATAGAATTTACTGAAAACAATTCTACTTCAGTTTCACTTAAAACTGTGCGACAAGTACACAGATTAGCTGGGTTACATGGGTGCTCTGCTCGAAGAAAAAGCTCGAAGAATTTTGAGAAGCTATGCTCTGCTTCTCAAAATCAATAGATAATAAGCCCGAAGAGCATTGGAGTCATGCCTCCTTTCCAGATAATAGAAAAATTAATATTTTTGGTTCCTATGGGCATATAATTGTATACAGAAAAAAACTGAGATGCTTAAAATCCCAAGATTTTGATGGGAACAGTAAAGCATGGCGGGAGGTTTTCTAGTGCGATGGTGCATATCAGCATTAGGATTAAACAATTAAGTATTTGTTGATGGAAAAATTAACCGTACTCTTTATTAAAATATTTTAAAAGATAATTTAAAATTATTCGCCCAAAATTTGGATCGTGAAAATAAATTAATTTTTTTATGAAGGTAACGATCCTACGCACATGGCCCTCAACATTCGCCTTTTGGGTATCTATAATTGTCCAGAGGTCCGAAAACACCACTTCAATAACCACATTCAAACTCAATAGAAAGCATCTGGTGATAATTAGAAGTTAGAGTGCGAAGACTCATCGTTAAAAGAAAAAGGCGAATTAAAATGGTAATGATGAAAAAATTGATGAACATTGATGCAGATATTACAAAAAAAACTGGTTAACTCTATGCCCAGACATTTGAAAGCTGTTATAAATACTGCAGGATATATTACAAAATACTACAATATTACAAAATACTAACTGACAGAAATACTACAATATTCACTAATGTACGCAGATTTTTTGAAAACGTGCCAAGAATTTTGTGAGGTAACGTTTCTGTTACTTTTATTATTGATTTTCCAAAAAAAAGCTTTAATGCTTTCATAAAATAATTAATGTAAGTTTGCTAAGAGGAATTTATAAGTATTATTAAAAGCGTTTCATTTTAAATATTAATTTTTATTAATGAATAAAGCAATATGTTGTAAGCGTTTGTGAGCCGCTATATCACTTCGACATGGCTTTGGATTCTACTTGAATTATTTGTTTATAGCAAAATACAATAGAGTGTGTGCATTGGTGAGGTTGCTTTTGCTGAGAATTTTATAAGAAAAATTGATTCTTGTGTACATTCCACGTGGAGAAATCAAGGACATTTACTGCAGTAGTCTCATTAAACTACAGGAAATAAAACTCGAGACAACTATCTAGGTTTAGCTATACTCTGCACAAGAGCGCCCGTTGACGCTTTCACACAGCTGAACAAGCGGAAATAATATAAAAACAAGAATAAAATGTATAACGAACTTTTGAAGCTCCTAGTTTAAAAAAGTTAATTTATGACTTAAACATCCATCCGTTACTGTTTGATACAAAACATAAATTAAGAACTAAAATTAATTACGAACTACTAAAGCTTTTGGAAATTAGCGAAGTGTTGAATTATAAAAACTGAACGCTTTTTATAATCACTTTTGATGCAGAATCTCGACAACTAGTAATGCTACGAACACAACGAGCTGTAATAATAATAACACATGGCCCTTTTATTTGCTGCAAGTGTTAAAAGTTAAATTTGACGCTCAACGATCTTTTTAAATATTCTCAAAATTCGTATACTTCTAATTAAAAACTGGGATGGGAAAGAAAATTAAACTGTAGCAAAATATAAAAAAGCATTTCCTTAAGCATAACGTCACCGTAAAGTAATTAAAGGTATCTTGTTATGTAACGGTAATTAAAATATACATTCTCTAATATTACTGAGAAATTCTTGATCTCAAGCTCCGAAATTCTACAGTGAAATTCGCGTTTTTATTTTACTTGAAAAATATCGTTTGAATTAAAGCGTTTCATGTCAAATGTTTAATTAAAGTTTTCTACCTTAGGTTCCGAAATTCTAACAAACTATAGTAATTTTTGCTTCATTTTTGAAGCAGGTAATTTGCCCTAAAAGTATTTATATTTCATTACCCAATTTAGCAAAGTTGCCTTTCTAACCTGTTCTTCAAACTTGGAAAGTTTGATCATAATTTTTAAAGTAATTAGAAACATTTAATTTAATTACTTAAAGTATAAGAAGTTTTTCTAGTTAAACAATTAAACCCAAACTAAGACGGTTTCTTTTAAGCTATAACTGTAAAAAATCTATGGGAATGAAAGTAGTACTTTAAAATTTTAACGTCTTGTGCAGAGATCGCTCATATAATTTTAAACGGGTTTCATTGTATTTTACAGAAATATCTTATCAAAACGTTTTGCATTTTAATGTACTATTCATAAGCCTTATTCTTCATTGTCTTAGTACACCGTAATTGTTAAGCCAATGAAGCCTTTTGTAGTATCGGAAAAGCTATTTTATCCCTGTCCTTTTAAAGAGTTTTCTAAATTCCAAGAGCTGTAAGTCGACGTTTGGAGAATCAGTTTTTTAAAAGTTCAAAAGCATAAAAAACTATGAATGATTCATCAGGAGATTTAAAAAGGATATGAGTGAAGCGTTTTAGCCTTGATAACCGTTTCTTGTTCCATTTCCTTTTCAGAAAATTAACAGTGGAATTTCATGTGTGGTTGTTTGCTTTGTGTTGATGCAGTTCTATTGATTGATGATAATGTGGTAAAAGGGGCTATTTCATATTTGATCAATGCGTGTAAAATATTTTCTTGGTAATATGGGAAATTTAAATTAACAGTTTCACCATTATCTGTATTTTTAATTTGCCGTTATATGCAAAACCAGCAACAATCATAAATCTCTTTGAAAAAACTTTATTTAGATTATTGGAACCAGGATTTCAGATTTTTTCACCTCTTTGATGGTAATAAATCGATCTATTTTTATGGCAGTCATATAAATACACTCTAGAATTATCTATTGTATCAACATTTTTCCATTTTTGTTCGGATAAATGTTTGTCATAAAGAATTCTGCAGCACGTTCTGCGTTCATCGATATGTCTTGCAGAATGATGGTGCACATTACATTTTTTCGCATTTTTAAGATTAAAAGCTGCATTAATCACTTTGCTTACAGCTGACACTGAGCAATTTAATGATTTTGTATCTGCTCTTCACGGATTCTCTTTTAACATTAAAGATCTTACCTTTGCAACATTCGAAAAATCCCGTGTTTTCTTTAGATATGTATTTGGAACAATTTTTCCACTTGAAGCCAAATTTTGAAGTTTCTTTCCTTTGTTGATGATAATGTTACCTATCATAGAGCTTTAGATATCGAGAAACTATGGCTTTCACGCCGTTTTTAATAACTAGATGCTAATAATTTTTATCGGAAACAGCACAAACATAGCCTTTCATCCATTCATTATTTAAAAGCACCATTTCGCACAGAAACCAAGCTGTCAAGTTTCAGACGATAATTTGTACTTTAAGAAATGTAGCTGCGTTTAAAAAATGCTTCCAAGTAGAAGATTTTTTTATAGGAAAGCAAAATTGTCTAAAAACTTGCGAACAGCCTTTGCAATCAGATAATCAAAAGAAATAAATTAATAACGTTAAGTTAATAACTACGTTTTAAGTAAGGGAACGTACTCTAGAATTTTACATTTAAAACAACTATTGCTATTCTTAACATAGAAAGTAAAATATTTCAGGATAGTAGGGAAAAAAATGTTTTGTTACACTTTATCAATAATTTCTTAAAAATTCCGAGTAAAAAATATTTTGTAGCAATTAATTAAAACAATTGTTTTAAATTTTGATTTATTTCTGATAAAAGAAACATTTTTATTGTTTCTCCGTAAACTATACTTAATTAGGTAGAGTTTTTATAATGATTACCTTTATTAAATTAATGCAAGGCCAATATGATTCATATTTTAGGACATTCATTTTCTTCATTACAATGGTTTAAAGTAAGTTTGATAATTTTATTTAGAATTATTTGGCATAAATCATTCAGGAATTAATTTCTATCAAAAGATGCCTGTTAAAAAAGTTAAGAATTTAATTATAACTTTTAACTATAACTCTTGTAAAAATGGCAATTTAATATCGCTTCCTTATTTATTCAATTAAAGTTCATTTGTTCTTTTTTCCATTTTCTCTCGCTGATAATCCGTAACTGATTAATTTTTTATCAACAAAAAACTGCTCTCTTATATTTTTAGGTTATATTTTGGAAATGAAAAATTTATGAAGAACATCTTTAAATGTAATGTGTAGAAATTTAGCACAAAATCAAACTTTAAAAAGTACCTTTATTGCGTTAAAGTTTCGAAAACATTGGAAAATAAAATTTGGATGATATTTTATAGAAAGTATTGTCCCTTTACAGCAGATAATTTTAAAAAATAATGTTATTCTGTATTATTATTCTTAGATAATTATTTCCATGTAATTATGTAACATTTTTAAATAGCGAATAGATGTACATCTGATCTGCTGACGGGTAGTTTCCTCTACAAAAAAAAAGTCTAAAAGGATTCAGATTTTCTTTTTACCCAAAAGAGTCTGCTAAGAGTCTTGCTGAATTCGTAACCTACCAGTCTGATGTTTCAATCACTCCTTCTAACCCATGTTTTTCTCTTTTTAGCTTTATTTTAGCATCGTTTTCTTTGCACTTACGCCATGCACAGTTCAATAGCAAATCGCAAAAATTTAAACAGCTGGTTAGTAGCACATGTTTAGGATTCTGACGCAATGTTTGCATACATCTTTTATATTTTATTCGGTATTTTCTCAATCCATCATATAAGTGCTCAGTTTCCTTAGGAAAATGGCTTACAAAGCTTTTTCTGTCTTTTTATTATTAATATTTTATGCGTTATCTTTATGTATTAGATATCACATTATTCGCACTTTCGCCATATAAAATTCAATTGCCAAATCACGGAATATTTAAAAATTTAAATAATAATTTAATAATAATTAGAATTTAGGTAGACAACAATAAAAATAATAGTCAAAATGTTCAAGATCAAAATGTCTTGAGATAAAAATGTTTTTTGTGTAGTATTTATTACCAATGTTCGCTTTCACATCATGGAATTTGTAATCAAAAATTCATTAAAATTTTACAAAATATGAAATACATAATTGGAAAATTTAAATACGAGCTTCTACGTGCACATGTTCGAGTAAGGCAATAAATTGTATAATAATATACAATAAATTTTAATATTTATAGTAGACGACGCAAAATCCCGTTCTGAGACTAATAGGCCATTCAGGCTAACGCCATTTTGGGCTAATAAATATCTTACATTTTGCCTAATGGAAAGTAAAACGACGCATTTATCGTGATTCGATCCAAAACCCCATTTTGAGACTAATAAACCTTCTTAGGCTGAGAAAAAAAAATTACATGAAGTTTGTAATTTATGCCTGAGTTGACCTTACACAATATTAAAGAACAATTGGCCGCGAAATAGACAAAATCATATTTCCGTTCTTTTATAATTATCCATAAATTTGTCTCTATATTCTATATTATAAAATTAATCAATTGTCGAACACGGTATTAAAATTAAACGATTTTTTTTCAAATTGTTTTGAATTATTCCTAAATGAGTTACGTTAAGTTTTACTTCGGTCATTATCCGTAAATTTTGACAAAACGTGTAACTAATCATTATATATATCAATAGAATTTACCATAATTTCTAGAATGGTTCCTTAATGTTTGTTTCGTTGCTTCGATGCTAATTTATAAAGATTTCAAAGGGATTTTCACGTACACATTCCAGCTTAAGCTGCATTGAGGTCATCAAAAACTACTTCGAAGCCTGAATTGGCATTTGGCAGTGTTTATAGTGTTGCTACTGGGGGCAAAATTCCGAGATTCACAAAAGTGTTCTTCTTATCCAAGTTACGATTATTCCTGTATAAGAAATTTGACCTATTGAATAACAATAACACATATAAAAGTATTACTTTTTATTGTCTTCTTCTTTAAGGTGAAATACATACAAAAACAATTTTCTGGTTTTCAGTTTTTGATAATGAACACATCATTTTACTCTGAGTTAAAATAGTAAATCGATAACGATTACTAGAATATGATTACTTCCCGAATACGATTAATGCAGCACGAATGAGGGTAATATTCATGAATTTACTGTATTAGTTTCGAAGCATTTAAATTTAAACCTTCGAAATTAATCTTGCAAATTTATGAGTAATACGCTGATTCTTGTTGCCTTAACACCCCCAAAAATAATGTTATTTTATTGTATTACCTGAAAGATCTCATCCCTAATCATAATTTTCGTTTAATAAATTTTATACAATTTCACACTTATGATACGAAATGTTAGAAATAACTTTATTCTTTTCTTATGAAAAATGTAAAACTTTTACTCGTACTTTTAAATGATACAAAAAACTTAATTGCATATTACTTCTTATTTTCTTACGAAGTCTTTAAAAGACGCATTAAATAAGAAAAATTAGTACTTTCATATCAAAGTTCGAAACAGTTTTGTCGTTATATCTTCTTATCTCTAGTTATAAAAAATATATAGTTTGACCAAGCGAATATGCTGATATACTATAATATATTTCATAAAAAGCAACTATAATTAGATACAATATCTTTTCTCAGAAACTTTAAATGTTATTTCTTAGAAAGGGTTAAAATTTTCTTTGTTTTATTATTAAAGATTAAATATTAACATTTTCACTTTTTACTCAGCAAATATGACCATATTTTTACCTTTAGAAAAAAAAATATTTGTGCAATTCTTCTTTGTTTTTTCCAGTTTTATTTAACACATTTTTCTAAACTATTTTTACAACTATAGCTATTTTTAACTAATATAATGGTGAAGGACTTATAGCAGGATTTAGGCGTCTCAAAATACTCAAATACTCAAAACATGTGATGTTCTTGGCAATAAATCTACATGTCATTGATAGCATAATTTTAATTTGAACACTAACACAGAAAATAATTGATTTTCGGAACTCTGTCTTTTTTTGTAACCCAGCTTTAATTCAGTACATTAGAAATCATTCAGTTAAAATAGTTATGTGTTACAAAATAATTTGAATGAAAATTTAATTATAAAATAATTTGATATGCATTCATGAAATTAGTTCTTCCTTTATAAAACTTAAAGAAATCCCAAGGGTTTTTATATTTGTTCAGTAGCGTCAAAGTGAAGCAATGAATGGAGTATCCGAGTACATATGGAAGAAAGTACAAAGGAACATCCAATAACTCTTTGTAGACTTCAAGAATTTTAGTGCAAAGCAATCATTTACTGAGAGTTTCCGTTTATTTAGTTGATAGAAGTGGATGTCTGTCAAAGCATAGCAAAGTTATAAGTTTACTTTCTTGCTTCCTTTTTTCAACTCGAGGAGATAAATTAAATTGCCTTCTGGGCTTTAATTTGTCTCTTTCTGCGCACTATTAAATCAACATGATCTAGCTCAGCCTCTAACATCCTATTTATCTGCAGTTTTAACAAGTATAAAAGCTGCATTATTTATAAATCCTGCTCGATTTATAAAGGCCTTTCTAGCCAAAGCATATTCATGCCTTACTTGGTTTGCTATTGAAGCATTTCTAAATGAAAAAATGTTTATCGAAAGTTACACGTAAAAATCTAAGAATCTATACTGCTGCGTATCATTGAGAACTGCTGTTAGAGTAAGAAGAGAAAACGAAAATAAATAAATAAGTAACAAATGTAATAATAATAATAATAATAATAATAATAAATCTCTTATTAACTATTTTGATCAATATAAGTGAGCTAACTTTACAAGTTCTTTTGCTAGAACTTCAGTCACGTTAGATTATTAACAAAAACTGTTTCAAAGTTTTCTTTTTAACAACATAAGCTAATACGAAATCAATATTAAGAGATCAATTTAAAGTGTTGTTATGAATTTTGTGCAATGTAACATCATGAAATGCCTTCAGAAAAACTTTCCTATAAAAATAAGATTACGTAACACTAAGCTAAATAGCTATCTCGTTAAATTGAAGAAATATTGCCAAGCTAGCCATGGTTTTGAAGTTTAATTTTTGTTTCCAAATTTGGCGAGAAATCGCCGACATATTGGTCTGCTATAGATATAACTGTAAATGAATGACTGTAATTGATCTCTACATGTAACTGCAATCGTATCCGGGGTTTATGTAGACCTTTAACTGTATTTGACTTTTAGTAATTTCGAGAAACGGAAGGCATCAGTGATTTCTCAGCGGGAAAGGGAAAATTATGTAGCTCCGTTTTCAAAGTTAAAATTTGACAACGGAGTACTGACAAATTTCCGTGCGAACTCTGCTCTTTAAATGCACTTTGCATTGGTTGAAATTTCTTAGTAGTTTGTAGTGGTAACTACTAATTGTTCTCTGTCTGTGCTGTACGAGTGCCTTTATGGAAAGTTCCAGAATTGTCAAGTGTTTCTTTTGGAAAAATAAATTTGACCATGCTATCATCGGTTCTCTCTGCATTCAACCCATTACGAAACCGTACGAGCATAACAATTTAAGGTGTCAGAAGTGGGCTTGAATGCTGGTGGCAAGAGCGATGTAAGAGCAACTAAGACAGCTGGTGGCAACTCTGCTGCATTCTAAGAAGAAATGACAACGGCCAAAAATACATTAAAGAGGAGATGAAAGTGGGTCAAGAAGAAATGAAAGCGGATCAAGAACAGATGGAACGGGACCTCAACTCATTTCAAGAAACATTTAAAGAAGATCAAGTGGAAATGAAAAGAGAAATTACTGCCATAATAGAAAACAATCTCGAGGCTATGAAAAGCATAATAAACACTATTGAATATAAAATAATATTTGAGTTACATTCTCGTGAAGCCAGCTATCTTCATTGGGTTTCGTGCCTTAATTTATTTTACGGCCTAGGGTTCTACAACATCAAGGAGGTAATCTGTAAAATTGAAGAACTGAAGTGTTCACTTTGGTGAAGGAATTCGTTTCTAACATATAGAGCAAGCATCACAAATTTCAATTCTTAGTGGAAGAAAACAAATCGAAAAATCTATTGACTCTGAAAATATTGTTTTAATTATAGACCGATCTCGGTTTTTATTTTAAATGCAGTAAAATTGTATTCGTTATTAAAAAATGTAGTACATCATTAATCACCTGATGTTTCATAGGTTAAAAGCTTCAGTAATAACTTTCCATTAGATACAGCAGTCGTTACCAAAGCGATTCACTTACGTATAAAGACACTTTTATTCGAAGTTACTGGGGTTTACTTCAAGAAGGTCTGAGATAAAACTGAATTCGCTAATACTAGAATAATATGGAGGGTATCTTAGATTTTTAGTTCGAAGTTAATGAAGGCCTAGAATTTTACTGATTCTGAAAAAGTAAAATTTGCTTTCGAAATTGGATGAAACATATATAATTTCATTTTAATTTTGACACGCCAGCTAATGAAGATATTAAAAACATGCCACTGCTAACGATCGCATTATAAAAATCAAGATGGCGAAAAACACGTAAAGCATTCCCTTGCAAATTTCGCAGACGAGGGAATTTGAGTACATCTTTTCTGCGTTACTTTATAGTTTATTCAAATAACAGGAAAAAGTTGCAAAATGAGTTTAAAACAGCAAATACATGCGACACATTTACGCTTAATAAGCTTGCCCACCAGCGGCCGAGCGGTAAAGCGCTGAACACTGGTAGTTCGGTACGCGGTTCGAATCCCGCGAACGGGCTGGCTGCATGGGCGTTTTCGTGGTTTTCCCCATGTGTAACGTGTATACGAGCCAGTTTCCCGTAGAAAGTCCTCCACGAAGGCATCCCTCCCCTTAGGCAGATAGCCCTCGTGTGCTTTGCCATAATTGAATAACCTAACCTAACCTTAATAAGCTCACCTTTCCATTCTTTAATGCAAAGCAAATTTATTACTTTCAGAAATAAATACTTTTAAATGGAATAGATATGTATCCTGTTATAAACACACATTATAAGCTCACAAACAGAGGGTGAGTTACTTGAGCTGGAGGGAATAAACGTATTCCTTACAGAAAAGCAGGAATTTGCTTTGTAATTCTTAAACAGAATTCCTAGAATATGGTTAAAATTATATGGAAAAAAGTTATAAAATATGATTAATATAAAGACTAGACGTTGAAATGTACAAGAATAGCATCCAAGTCTTAAAATTAGCAAAAAATTAAATGTGCTTAACCGTGCTGGGACATCGATTAAAACAAAAGGAAACGAACGAAAAGATATTCAACCGAAGAAAAAAGTGGACGAAGTTAGACAAGAAAAAAAACCGTACTTTAGAATGTTTAGGGATCTTGTATTTTCAACTATTTTACAGAAATCAGCATCCTATGGTGCAGATTTTAGATAAATGATGTGTTCATTAGATATCAAATATTTAAATATTCTTATCTAAACCAAAGGTCAATGCTACTGAGAGAAATAAAGAACGTGTAGCAGTAAATTAATACAGTGGCTCGCAAAATTGATCGAACATTTTGAGTTTTTGTATTTTTGAATGAACATAAAAACTAAAATAAATTAAAAGAAAAAGCAAAGCTTTTATTTTGATTATGTATAAATTCAAATTTTTTTAGCAAATACATTTACGAAAAGATGAAAATTAAATTCAATATTCAATACTGTTTTTTTTAATGAAGAAAATTATTCTCGAAAAAATAATCGGGCACTTACAGTAACAGCCAAATATGATAAAAACATGCATTATTTTTGCTTCTTAATATCTTGTGGGATTACTTATACCCCTGATCACTTCATTTAATCTTTTAGGCATTGAATATACAAGATTGTTTTGCTACTTTTGCACTTATTTTATGCCACTCTTATTGAGTCACTGTTTTCAGTTGCTGCCGCGAGGATATACTCTGTTTTAAAATTTTTGATTCCATTTCCTGCCAAATATGTTTAATAGAATGAAGATCTGGCCATTGGGGTAATGCCTTAATTACTTCCGGGTATTTATACAGCAGCCAATGTCTAACATTGGGCACAGTATGCGTTGGATAATTGTCCTGGTAGAATTTTAAAATATTTTGTATATTAAAATTTTGTGCTGGAGATGCCAAATTTCGCTTCACGATGTTAAGGTACTTATAACATCTGTAAATTCTATATTGCCAACACCGTAATGTGCCATAAATCCCCATTCCATAACTCCTTCTCCGCCGTGTTTAACGGTTGATTCTAAGTTTTGCTTCCGAAATCCTTCTTTGGGCTTTTAACACACCAGCACTCGTGTACCTGAGCCGAAATTTGATATATTTGCTTTCATCAACAAACAATGCTTTTCTTTCCAGTAGTCGGAGTGTCTTTTGTGTCATGGATTTTGGGAAACTGAGTTGAAGTTTTCGGTTTTTTTTTTACTGACATAAAATTTTCTTATTGATACTCGGCCATGATATCCTGCAGATCGCATTATTCGTCTTACAGTTTCTGGAATTACAGATATTCAGTATTATTCTATTGAATAATCTATCATAATAATAATGTATCATAATAATAAACTATCATAATATATAATCAGAATTATTCAATAGAATAATACTAAATTCACGAAGTTCCCAAACAATTGCAGGAGCAGACAAATCAAGGCACAAAGGAACACCCAACACACAGTCTTGAATTCTTTTTATATTTCCTAGACTACCGCGTTTCATTCCATCAGATAACTTAGATGATCTTCCAGGTCTTCTTTCGTTTTGAATACGATTCTGTTTCTTTTAATGCTGTAAGAAACTATACAGCATACAGTTTGATACAACTGTACAGCTGTATCAAAAACTGTACAGTTACTTAAATTAAGTAAACAGGCAGTTTTTATAATAAATTTCCATTTTTTTTATGCAAATCAGTAATAATCTGCAGGTTTCTAACGATATTTCCTTATTTGAGCGAGCCGTTTCAATAAAACATTGAAATAACGAATATTTTCTAAAAACACAATTCGAATTATAAAAGCAAACGTGTTGTAGATTTTTGCCTAGCTTCTTATTTATTCCAACTAATTCCATAAAACTTCATTTTTCATTTATTGCAGACAATTTTAATTAGAAATTATAGAACTGTCCGATTAATTTTGTGGTATTTGTTTTTCCATTTCAGCTTAAAACGTTGTTTTCTAAATGTATTAGTTATTTTTTTTTCAAATTTATACAGACAAAGAGAGAGCTAAAAATATGCGTTCAAAGAAAAAATAGTCTTTATTATTGTATATAAAAGCTTTTCTCCTGTTACTTTAAGCTTACTTCTGTTACTTTTGTCCTGTTACAAAGCATTTCTGCTGTTACATAAGAAACAATATAGTCACCCATCAGTTTTGTGAGACACTACAGCTTTGCATCATTTAACGATCTTGTATTTTCAACTAATTTTATAGAATCATATGGATCTTGTATTTTCAACTATTGTACAGAAATCAACTTCCTATGGTGCAGATTTTAGATAAATGGTGTGATTGATTAGTTTTAAATATTTAAGTATTTATATCTAAAGCAGATGCAAAAAATGGACGAACATAGACAAGAAAAATAACCATATTTTAAGAGGGTTCAGGGATGTTTTATTTTCAACTATTTTACAGAAATCAGTAT
This sequence comes from Stegodyphus mimosarum, assembly GCA_000611955.2. Lineage (NCBI taxonomy): Eukaryota > Metazoa > Arthropoda > Arachnida > Araneae > Eresidae > Stegodyphus > Stegodyphus mimosarum. Next base: position 352,939 of record KK119583.1, read on the forward strand.
CATATGGTGCAGATTTTAGATAAATGACGGGTTGATTAGGTGTTAAATATATAAATATTCTTATCTAAAGCAGGGGTCAATGCTACTGAAAGAAATAAAGAACGTATAGCACGAAAAGTTTTGCATCGATTAAGGAAAAGAGTCTGAAAGGATTCAGATTCTGAAGTCTCACCCGAGAGGTTATTGAGGAATTTCCCACCCTCATAGAGTTCACAGTTTATACAGCTGCTCGTGAACTCACTCCTGCCGATACAACTTCTCTGTTACCTTATCAGGACTGAGCATTCTGTGCGTGTTTTTGGAGAACATGGTAAATTCTGTAAAGAGTTCTTAACCTCAAGTTTTCAGTCCTGAACTGGAACAGTGAGCTGATTAGATGTAAGCTTTGTTCTGATGTAACTGCTGGGCTGGATAGTAACTGCACGTGAAGGGATTTTAAATCCTCTTTTATTAAATCACTATTAAATACAAACTTCCCAACTCGGGAGAGATACAGAACGTAAAAGACCGCACTTGGGTCGAACTTAACAATCAAATAAATGTAAATGAATTAAAATAGAACTTAAACTTTGCTTCGCAGAGAAATTCGCGGAAGTTGGCCTCTCACTAAATGGTGCGTAGCAAGATATACTAATACTAGCGCACTTCAGATTGTTTTACAATGCAATCACGTAGTAAGCACTATGGCTTATAAATTTAAAGTGCTAGCTGGTCAGGCGAACGTTGAGCGGAATAACCGTGATCTGAGTCTAAGCTCTCTCACACTGAGAGGTTTCTACCTCTGGCTTAAATAGTACTTCGCTGTACTTCAAAATTAGCATAAGCTGAAACCGCGCGCTTCTTCTGACGGGAAGTTGAAGCAGAGAGGAGATAGACAGATTTAAATTAAAATAAAACTTGGTTAGTTTAACTAAAACCTTACAACCTTTATTATTAAACATATTTTTTTTCAAACTTATGTGACATAAAATTCAACAACAAAATCAGAAAATTTTTAAACACAGTATTTAGTTTTGCCATACATTTTTGTAGATTAGAACTGCTATTATTCTCAAACTTTCCTTCTGTGTCAAATCACTTTTGATGTCAGCTTCATTTTCCAAATAACGAGCAAATAGTGCAGCTTAGATGACTAATATAATTTCCAACTAGCGGAATTTGAAGAGTCGTACTAAATAATAATAGGATAAATCCAGTTAGTGTAATTTTTCGTATCCATCTCTTACCCTACCAAAATAAATAAATAAATGCATTTACTGCTTTCAAATCGTTTAATTTGTTGATTAAGTACAGGTATATTAAATTTTAAAGAGAAAATAAATGTAACACTCTTCTTCAAATAGTAACAAACTTGTGCCTGAAAGTTAAAAATATTTCCTATTGGAAATCTTTTGATTTTCAGATAAAGTGTTAAATCTTGCTATACTTTTTTTATATTCTCTAAATTATTTATTTAAAATAATACACGGAAAGAAAATTTGCTGACAACTTCCTTTTGTTTATTTTGCAATATCTATATACTGTATATACCGGTGTATAACGTCCACCTCTAATTTCAAACTACAATGTTTAATTTTAAGTACATTTTTCGCCATATAACGCGCACCCTCTTCATTACGAAGAAACCTGAAATTGAAATATATATGTGCGATGCTTTTATCTTTTGATGCCGTTCATTTGAAGATTTTTCGCAGACCTTCGGACAATGGTATATTGAACTGACAAACCAAAAAGGGGGGAGTGCTTGAGGATGTAAATAATTCTGCAATGAGGGCGGGTTGCATTTAATGCAGGTTTGCATAATAATGCTATTCTAGGGTTTTGAGAAAAGGAGGAAGTCTCTTGGGATGCGAGTGTACATCAGGCTTGAATGAATGAGTGGAATTAGAAGTCATATGTTTCATCTTCCTGTAGTCCTTTGAATCCGTGATTTTGAAGTTAATATCGAAGGCTATTACTTTAATTCATCACATTTGCTTTGGCTGAAATATAGTTGATCTAGTGTTCCTTTCAGAAGTAAATATGGCTCCTGCCAATCGAAGAAAACAGAATGCTAGCTTCAAATTCGAAGTCATTCCATTTGAGAAAGAAAATGGAAATCATGCTACAGCAAATATGTTTGGTATTGGTGAAAGCTCCATACGTGAGGGAAAGAAAAGTGTTCACACAGTAATTAATAACCTAAAGAATGAATGTTCCTTGCGGAAAGGAATAAAGAAATGAGCTAACTTAGAAGGAAGTGTTGCGAAAAAAATTAGCTCTCAAAATTTTATCTCCTCCAATGTTAATTGAATTTGGTATGTATTTATTAATTTTTTTTAAAGTTATTTGATTCTTCCTATCACATTTCAGAATTTAGGCTCATTCCAAATAAATTTCGCCGATTTTTTATGATTTACTTTTAAAATTTGTATTTTTAAATAGTTTTTATAAATTCTTTTATTTTTTTATGTTAGTTTAGTTTTGAAGTAAGTTATAGTATCGTTTGAAGTAGTTATAGTTTTTTATAAAGGTCATCATATATCATTTATAGTTTTTATAAATGCTTAGAAAACAATTTTGAATTATAACCTATAATATTTTTACCATAAGTAAAATACCATGAGTACCATAAGTTACTTTAGTAGATATATTTCTAAGCATAGCTGGAAAAAAGCTTTATTCACAATTTCCTAAGATATACGTGAATTAACATTTTGGCGCTTTTTGAAATTTGGCATATTTATTATAAGAGATAATAACGCCAATATGGTTTACGCACTTCACTCACATTTGGTTTACGCTCTCATAAGAAATAATAATGCTAATATGGTTACTGTTAAAATTATTTGAAAGTATGAATGATGACTTTTTTACCGCTCGTGCGCAATGCAAAAAAGAAAAGGGAAATAAATTGCTATAAATTAAGAAGTTCGTCAAGTAAATTATTCTCTTGGCGCAAAACCGAAAACAAATGCGTCAATTTCTCATCAAATTTTATAGAAGTTAATATTTAGGCATGATTTGAGTCGTAGAATCAATATATGGAAAAATATATTGGCATGCCATTTCTGAAAAAGTCCGATTTCGTGTCAAAATACCTATATTAGAAAAGCGCTATATACAAATCTAATATATATCCTTAGTCGCGCTTTCGAGGCATGAAAAACGCAATATGAAGTTCGTTAATCGGCCCAGTAGAAGGGGAGATATAGAACCACCCTCCTTTTTTTTTAACGCAGTGTACATGTTGAAATTAAGCTTTTATATGCTCATCTTTTCCTATTTTTATATCCGGCATATAACGCTCACCCATAAATTTCGATCTCATTTTTGTATTAAAATTCCAGAATATAAGGTGTATATATACATTCGCTTGATTATTTCTTTAAAAAGAACACATGCAGATAATATTGAGTAAACACATTTGAAAACTGAAGGTATTTTTGGCATTGCTATTGTACAGAGGTTTAAGACTAATAGCACCTGTAGTGTTAAAAACATTACGCACAAATAACGTATATTAAGAAAAATATTCAAGGCAAATTGTTAAATAAGAAATACAAGAATATCCAGAAAAATCACAAATTAAAATAGGACGGATTATATAAGGATTCATGAAACAAAAAGGAAAATTTTACCCTAATCAAAATAAAGTTTTATCTAAATAATTGAAGAGATAATTTATTATTAATATTTAATATCATAATTTATTAGTAAGAGTACTACAGTTACTTAACTCAGTTGGGATATTGTCTGAAGTAAAAACAAGCAAAGCAGACGATGGCAAGCATTATAAATTAGATCAAATACTAAGAATAATTAGCGTAACGATTTCTAATCAGGAATGAAATAAAGCAAGGGAAATATCGTGGATTAATCATGCAAATTTACATTTTTCACTAGTGAGAAATGTGTAATCGAGATTACTACTGTCTGTTACTTTCGAACAAGTTTCAAGGCCGTTTTTCCCCCCTTCCCATACCGTGACTCAAATGGTGTTTTGGATATTAAGTACACTCTTAGACAAAAAAAATGACCCACCAAGAAGGAGTTATCCAAATGGGACGAAAGTTGGTAGAAGTGATGTGCATGTACAGAAAAACAAATGATTACAGTTTGAGAAAAACTGGATGATTTATTGAAGTGACAGAGCTTCACAAAGTGAAAAAGTCAGCCACGTGTTTGTCCATTTCTGGCCCTTATGCAAGCAGTTATTCGGCTTGGCATCGATTGACAGAGGTTGCGGATGTCCTCCTGAGGGATATCGTGCCAAATTCTGTCCAACCGGCGCGTTAGATTGTCAACATCCCGAGCTGGTTAGAGGGCCCTGCCCATAATGCTCCAAACGTGCTCAATAGGAGAGAGATCCGGCGGCCTTGCTGGCCAAGGTAATGTTCGTCAAGCACTAAGGCAAGCAGTAGAAACATGTGCAGTGTGGGGGCGGGCGTTATCTTGCTGAAATGTAAGCGCAGTCAGGCGTGACATGAAGGACAACACAACGGGCCTTAGAAATTCGCCGAGGTACCGCTGTGCTGTAAGGTTGCGATGGATTACAACCAAAGGGATCCTACTATGAAATGAAATGGCCCCCCGTCCATCACTCCTGGTTGTCGGCCTGTCTGCCGGAAGACAGTCAGGTTGGTATCACACCGCTGTCCGGGATGTCTCCAGACTTGCCTTCGCCTGTCATCGGGGCTCAGTTTAATGCGGGACTCATCACTGAAGACTATTCTACTCCAGTCAGTGATATTCCAGTGCGAATGAGCCCGACATCACTGCAAACGGGCTTGACGTTGTACAGAGGTCAATGGTAGTCCGCGCAAGGGGCGCTGTGACATCAGCCCCCTTTCTGTGAGCCGTCTATGAATGGTCTTTGCGGTCACTGAAGCACTAGTTGCACGTACAATCGATGATAATGATGCATCTGGGGATGTGAGTGCCGCTCTGACGTTTGCTCGGTCTTCACGTTCTGTCGTTTCTCTAGCCCTACCGCTTCCTTCTTGACGCTGTGTGCGGCCATGGTTCACTCATTCCTGTCAACATCGTCTAATAGTGGCATCGCTCCTGCTCACGTGTTAAGCTATTCGCCGATAAGGCCAACCGGTTTGAGCCAACTACATGACATCTCTAAAATTCTGACATCCGCGCATATCTTTCGCGCACCTGTATGCGAGGCATAGTTTCTGTCTACCAGAGTACGCGGAATGAAATTCATGAAGAATTTATGACCTAGAATCGTAATTTCTCCTCTTAAATAGCCTACCAACTGCGCAATCAGATGCTCTGTAGCGACAACCGTTCATTCGTTGGCAGCCAAAATGTAAAATTTTGCATTTTCCGTCGAAACTTGTGTATCAATTTGTGTCCAATTTGCTTTATAGTTTCTCGGTGAGTCGTAGTGCGTCGTTTTTTTTTTTTTGTCTAATAGTGTGTGATTACAGCAGGATTGAAACGTTAAGTGAAATGTTATTTGTTTACGTGCTTAGTTGTTTCCACTTAGACATAATTAGAAAATATATTGCTTGGAGACAAGTGTGATAAAACTGCCTATGAAAATTTTTATTCACAGTTCGAATTTCGAGAAATAGACATTACCACACAAACGCGAATTTCGCTGATTTGCGCTTCGATTTCCTCTATCTCCATTTCTATTTCTAATAGATATTTTTGAATTATGCAGTGTATACAAATGCATATATTCAAGGTATTCGAAATATATACACATACAATTCTGCAATATTTGTGCATTAATATATGGCTAACTTAGCTAATTAAAGCATAATGATTAAATATTAAACTAATTAAAGCGTAATGAATACTGTGTGCCCGCGCTTTATGTGAGATATTCAAAATATTTAATTCATTTTTAGAAAAACTTTCAAACCACGCTGTTGAAACTGAATATAAAAGAATATTTCAGGATGTCATACTATTAAAAATACACACCTGCTGTCAATAGTTAAGTAAATAAATACATCTCTAAATCATACAGATGCAAAACGGAATATCATAATCAAAAGCTTTATTCTAACTAATGAGAATAATGTACTTCATTTTAAAGATTAATATTCTACAAAGCCAAAGCAAAGTACAAAAAAAAAAAAAACAGAAAAGTATATGCATATTCCGCAAAGAGTAAACTTATAAATTAATTCTGAAAAACATGATTTTTAAGTACAGCCTTTTTCATCGGAAAAATTCAAGTGTGCAAACCTTTGTAAGTTTAAAAAAATTGGAACAAAAACAAAATAAATAGCTTGAATGAGTTTGGAAAATTTGGGGAAAAAACAAGACTTCCATTTCTCTCTCATTAGAAAAAAATTTGAACTGAATTACTGCTGAATTAGATATATTTAAGAAAATAATCCTGTTTTAACGAATCATCCTGAAAATAAATTTGATATTTCTAACAAATATTCTCTTATTCCCAGTGCTTCCCTTCAGGATGGCTTTAAATTCACCTGAACCAACATAAAATTTTCCTGATAAATTGTCGAAATGGCTTTTAATTATTAAGAGCATAAATAAGTTTATAATATGCAAATATACTTTTTTTAAATTAAGAATATTTTTCGTCTTTTTAAAATTTAATACGTATGCTTATCACTAAAAGCATCTCCTTTGAGTTTTGCTTTAAAAGCTTAGTAAGCAAGATGTATGTTGATGTCCCAAATGTAAGAAAAATCAGGTAAAAATGGCTTGTAATAGTACATGATGCTTTTAACGAGTTTGGGATAAATAAAATATTTAAGTGGCTTCTTTTTATGGTGTCAACACTTGTTTTGAGATATTTGTATTTTATTTTTTGCTTCAAAAATCGTTCTTTAAAGATATTCACATTTTTTCTCATTTCTATTTAATAATTATATTACTAAAGACCGTAAGACGCTACGTTATATTTAAACCTTCCTATCTTATTAAAATTTTAAATTTTCATGTAAATGGATGTATAGTTATAAACTACACCACTACAATCTCAACTGTTGTTGGGACTCTTTAAATTACTGTTTCTTTTTATCTTTGTGTATAATATTTATAACAATTATTAAAAAAGGGAATATGATATAATCTCGGTCTTTAAAATAATGAACATTTGAGATTTTTATATTTTTCAAGGAAATATTATAAATGCTGAATAGAGAAAAAAATTAGAAGGATAAGCTAGTATTATTTAAACTCTTCCTTAATTTAATAATACTTTAGAGACATTAGGTATTTGCTTAAAGCAGGATAGAAGAAAAATGAGCAATGCCCACCCTGGAACTCGAACAACGGACCTCTCGAATACACGCCGAGTGTGCTCACCACTACAAAATGAAGGCATGCTAAGAAGGCGGAAGAACTATTTTATGTGTTCTCCCTTTATGTGTAAAGGGCGACTGCTGATTAGGGGACCCAATCGCCAAATCATGGTGGTGGAGAATCATCATCCACCATCTTTTTTTAGTTCGAGCGCCAGTGTAGAGAAGCGGGAGAAACGCCTACAGATAGGATAAGGTGTTTTCATTAGAAAATGGATATCTATAAACAACCGAAATCGTTAATTTTTCCCACATTTTATTAAATTAAAGGATATCACAACAAATGATGGCATTCGTCAGATAAATAAATGTGATAACTTTTTCAGATAAGTGATGAATTAATGCAATATATGTATTGTTTGCCATCCATGTTAATTTCCTTCAACTATTTAAAATATAAGCTGGAATATATTTTGAAGGTATAATAAAAATAAAAATAAAAAATACACTTATTTTTCTATCTAAGGATTAAGAATCCTAATTAGTTTTAAAATGTTTACCAAGAAACGTGCTTCCTCTTCTGGAATGTCGGAAGTTATATTTGTTTAATCCATTCGTTAGTAACTTCCGTAACCTTGGAAACGTGGATTTCATGCAGTGATTCTCGAAATAAATCGCATTTAAAAACAGTTCTTTAAATTCTATTCTATTTGTTCTAGGAAATATTTATTAGACATTATTCGTTTTTCCACCTAGATATTACAAAATATTCAGGATGATATCATAGAAACGGAATAATGTGAAAAGATTATATATATATTTATGTGTGGGTCTGTATATATAAGTATCATTTTCGTATCCCAGAATCCTCATCGTCGTTATTATTATTATTATTAAAAAGATACACTTTCGTGCTTATGATGAGCTGATTCGATATTTAATAAAAATAAATTAATCCTTTCTAAATTTCCTCATTTGGACATCTCTATGACTTGAAATGCAAAATAATTAGTGTAACGTGTGTGAACAGTCTGTGAAAAACGCCTTTTGCTAAGCAACAAGAGTTAGTTAATAATTGATAAATATTAGTGAAAATGGATATTTTAAGTTTCATATAACACAATAACAATCATTAAAATAAAATAAGAAGGTACTGAAATTATTCACATTAATAATCTATTAATTGAAAGTAATAAACTATCATGCAAATGAATTTATTCTTAATAAAATTGTTGAAATTTGCTTGCAAAATTGACAAACACTTAATAACATTGAGTAAAAGTATAATATGACAGATGTACGTTATAATAAAAGCTCAGTTATTGCAACTTGAAGTATAGGATTAAGGGTGATCGGTGTGATAAAATTGAAATTAATATGGTGCTTTCTGTCTGGATACTGGCTCTGCAATATAAATATCACCGTTTTTCATTCCGAAACTGTACAGATTTGCTGTACTTTATGCTGCAGGTCGTGTCATGTCTCTTATAGGGAAAAATAAACTCATGCCACGACTTTTCAAAATCCGATTGCTGAAGAATCGTTGACTATTAGGGCTGCAGATTATTGCATCGTGCAACTTATGATCACGTTGTCCAAGGTCCATTTACTGCTATGAAAAGTTTTAATCCTTACTTACGGAAGGTCAGCACAGCGTTGGAAGCAGTATTTATTTCTATGCCAAAACTCACAAATGCCCATGATGGCAGCCGGCTTCTTCGCATCGTTTCATATCATGCTTCCACATCGCTTATATTAGGTCAGGATATCTGGTACGTTTCACAGCACTAAATATTCGAACGTACGGTACAATTACATTTTTAGCATCAACATTTGTTAGCAAATATACCATTGTTTCTACTACCATTGCCACAGTTAAGGAATAAGTGCCAAAAGTGGTCTATCCAGGGATGCATCAGCAACGTATTTGCGTAGAGAGACGGAGATGAACGAGCGATGAAAGTATTGCCAGCTTACCAGCCCAGTACGTGGATTGGTTCTTAGCGATCATACCCCGTTCACGTCCAATTCACATAAACTGCATGTAGACTAGACAATGTTACCTTACTTAGGTTTCAGTGTCCGTGTCTGTGCTAAGCAATTAGTGCGTCTGTTATCCACCTTCCCGCAGGACAGTAAGTAACCACATATTGTCCATGCTGTCTGTTTTTACTCAATACACAATGTGTTTGAGTTCTGACTTGGAGAGCAGCATTTTTCGGATCTGTGATGAATCGTTGCGGAAAAATTAACACGAACACACCGGTTACTAATTTCACCCTACTCTGTACTTCAAAATTAATTGAAATGTTAATCATTTCTTTCTTTCATAATAATGCATTTATAGAGTAAATGTAATTGAACTTAATGCTTTTATTCGTGATGTAACATCTTTGACAATCAGCAATGAAATTTTGTCATTAAACACATCACAAAATAATTTCAATGACGACAATTAATGGTTAAGATTAGAACTGAGCAACATATGAGCTTTATTTAGAATTCATAAAAATCATGAAGTAATTTCGAAGTATAATATTATATTTGGAAAACATAATATTATACTTCGAATTATACTGATTATGTATAATCAAAATTTATTGTTTGCAAAATGTAATAAAACAAATAAGTTACTGAAGCAATAAAAGTAAATTTCAAATATTGTGTTCCATTTAAAAATAAAGAATTCTCTTGTTATACATTATATTCTTACTGTTAAATGTTGCTGGAAATTGTAAGAAAAGTACTAATTGCTTTTATAGCAATTTTTAGATGTCAAATTTATATTTTCTGAAAATCAGATGAATAATAAGAAACTTATAAAGGAAAAAACATTATTTTTAAGACGTTAACAATATTCGTAAACAACATTCGTAAACAACATTTTAGTTATTAGACAAATATTATATATTTTATTTTAAACTAGAGGAAGTCCCCGACGCCAGTTAGGTTAATTTGAGAGTAATGCATCTAATAACAGAGAGCACGATACCGCTGTAATCGTTCTCTAATAACGATGCAAAAATACGATTCATAATGATACAGTTTTCAGTCTGACGCGATATGGAAACCATAGAAAAAATTTCGATAGAAAATAAGCTAATTCTCTCTCATTATATTAGCAATAATGTCATGCATTTTTTAATGATTTTTGTCTTTCTAATCAAATGATCGTAAAAGCTGAAGTTCTATCCAATATTCCACCTATATTCAATTTTAGTCGATTAAATATGGCAAAAATTGATCATAATTGATCAGAAATCAATAACGCGAACAAACAAAGACATGAACAGACATTTTTCATTACATGTATAGATTTTGTAAAATTTACAAATTTTTGAAAAAAAAAACTCTACAATTTGAAAATATCAGTAACCGAAACAATTACCAGCACTAGCAACACTTTTCGAAATAAAGCATTTTTATCTTCAACGCACGACACTGTTGCCACTCGGAAAAATGGGTGCGAAAATTAAACCTTTCAGAGTTTTTAATTAATATTTCTGCGGATTAAAGTCGTACGAAGATGGGAATAGCCGAAATGGCTTCTCACGAATTTTTTGAATCGGGAATAACGTATTTAATGTTTGGCAATGCTATTTTGATCTCATCGTAAAACTTCGAAATGTTTTATTAACAAACTCTGGGACTTGAAAGCGAGAATGGCAACAACTTTCGAAATGAAGCAGATTTCATCACCTGCTTGCGAGACTGTTGCCACACGGAGAAATGAGGGCGAAAATTATCGGTTTTCCGAGTTTTGATTAATGTCTTTGATTTTAGCTACTTTTTTTGGAAAAAAGTGGACACCGACCTTTTCCAGGACCCAGAAAAGGATTGTAGAAATTTTGGTGACGATAGCTATAGTAGTGACTGAATTATTAGAGGACAATCAAACGCACAGACCTTCTTCTTTATACATATAGATTATATTACAAATTTATATTTTCACATATCTAAATTACAGTCGAACTTCGAACCAGTCTTCACTAATAATTCGATTTTTTAAGAAGTTCAAAATATCAGAAATAACATTTATTTATTGGACCAACATTATATATTTTACTATAAATTACATTATAAATTTAGCTTTCTGCATACATAACTTACAGGGGAACTTCGAATCACGAACGCCGAACTTCACGAATAGCTTAACAAAAAACGCCTCGGTTGACGAAAAGTTATCTTCAGTTACAATTACTCAAGTCGGCAACATGTGATTTTTCAGAGGTGTGTTTAGATGACTTATGCCACGTGATTAACTCTCAGGTCCTTTTAGAAAATTATTTTAATATCTTTCGTTACTTAACTCTCATTATTTAACTCACTTACAGGACCAAAACGTCGGCCTCGAAGAATTCATCATCAGATTGGATGGTAGGCAGGGACTTTAACATTTATAATGTTTTTTGTTATGAAAAATATTGTGTCTTTAATCAAAGCCATAGGCTAGGAAATTAACAATGAAGAAAGGGAAGAAGTCTTTAGGGGGCCATAAAACAAGAAAAATTGATATAAGAAACTGTATTGAAATTGAACTTAACAAACTGAATATTAATTAAATAAAGAAATCGAAATTATCAAGAAAGAAACTGTATTGAAATTGAACTTAACAAACTGAATATTAATTAAATAAAGAAATCGAAATTATCAAGAAAGAAACTGTATTGAAATTGAACTTAACAAACTGAATATTAATTAAATAAAGAAATCAAAATTATCAAGAAAGAAACTGTATTGAAATTGAACTTAACAAACTGAATATTAATTAAATAAAGAAATCGAAATTATCAAGAAAGAAACTGTATTGAAATTGAACTTAACAAACTGAATATTAATTAAATAAAGAAATCGAAACTATCAAGAAAGAATTGAAATAACTTCAGAAGCAGCAATCAAAGGCAACTGTGGAAGGAAAGACTTCAGAAAAAGGAGAAGAAAGGAAAATGACCCAGGTATCTGCTCCGTGAAGTTTGTGCAAAATAAGATAAGATGCAGAGTTTTCATATATAGATATAGCAAAAGCAATTTTAATCATATAATGCTTCATTTTCAGTTTTTAGTTTTAAAATGTCATATCTCTTAGCAACATTTTAAAATATAGGCAATGAAAACTCACACTGGGCACATTTTGAGTGAGAGGTTTTAAAGCAAAGGAACTGATGCTTAAACACAAAGGAAAAACGAAGAAGAAATGACTCCCAAATAGCAATTACTTGACTTTTTATAGAACGAATTTTTGCATGCAAACAATGACATTTTTTCCATCATTTTCAACTATACCGTCGCCTTTGACACTCTCCTTTGCACCTGTACAGTAAAATTAGATTTAAGTTTTCATCTGTTTTATTTGTTTAATATTCTGTTTATCGTTTTCGACATCTTATTTCCATAGGTTTTTGGTTATGAACTTGTGCACAGAATACTGTTTCAAAGTTTAAATAAGAAATCGTTTGTGCTTCAGGAGCAAATTAATCAATTTATTTCCTATGCGAAAATTGTTTCGTTTGACGTACGGTCTTCAAAAACGAATGAATTTCGTGAACCAAGCTTTCAGTGTATATTACAAAGATTACAATCTATCTCTCTCTATATATATGTATCGATATACATATATATATATATATATCAAAGAAAAAAATATCTAAATCAAAATTATAATTTAAACTAACACCTAATTCCCTTTAATTCGCTCTGTCTGTTTTAGAAATTGTAAGAACTACTTTGGATTGCGTCATTTCTAGATCATTCCATTTTTCATGGTCTGCGCAGCGCTGATGACATAATAATTGGGAACTCAAACTTTTAAATCAACCAAAACTTTTCGCTTTGCGTGCTTCCATATTCACTAACTAAAAACTTCAGCTTTTGTCTGCGCGCTTTCTATCGCAAATGTAAATGTTTCTGAATAGGCACGACTAGAGTGCCAAGTGATTGTGGCCACGAATGTCAACTGGAAAATAAAAGTGGAATTAAAACCGCCTCGACTGCCAAGTTTCTTTATCTTATGTAGCTATTATGAATCGACGCTGCTCCGTCTTTTCCTTGCACTTATTATTATTACATTTATTTTTAGTCAGACAGGATGGTTTCCCGTAGCCTGAGACCTCAACGGAAAACTTATTCAGCTCTTCAAATCATCGTTTTGTGATAAATTCAAAGGCAATGTGAATCATCAAATTTGTTTTTTCAGTGTTTAAAAATAACTTATTATCCTTCTACTGTGGTGCTTTGCAGTTGCTTCAAAAATAATCACGGGTAGTGTTTACAGAATAAAAGTAATCTCCTGATAAATCCTGAAGTCGAATGTCTAGTAAAAAGGAATATTGAATCTGCTTCGGCCATCTCTATAATATTTAGAAAATGCAAGTGCTTTAAATCGTCAGTGAATTACAGCTTAGGAGATTCAGCAGTATAGTTGATTGAAGGTCATCGATCTGTGTTTAATGTGGTTCAAGTATGTGCGACAGAAAATTATTTGCTCTTCCGGTTTTCATCAATAGTACTATAATAATCGACAACTCAAAAATTGTTATCTTTGAATGAATTTAACTCAGGTGCGATACAAAAATATTTAAATATGCTGCGGATTCTATACTTTTCAATTCAATTTTGCTTAAAATTTCAACAAATTGATTGTGCTGTTTTGTAAAAATGTGAAATTCTGTCCGTTCAGTTCTGTAGCCTTTCCACTCGCTACGAAAACATAACGGACACTCGACTGCATATATCACATGTATATGTATGCATAATTATATTATACGTTTATGTATAAGATGCATTTAAGAGTGTGATTTATTAAGAAATAAATAATATTTGGTTTCAAAATACTAAGTGTTTGAACATTACACTCGTTTGATATGAAAGGTACAATAAGCTGCACATTTCACGAAGTGTTAGCACCTATTGATTAGGGCCATTAACGAAATCATTTAGAGGATGATTTAAAGATATGTGTCGTGAAATAAAATGAAAGCTTAGATAATTTGCAGTAAATTATTAATGCCTTGGTAACGTATTATGAACGATAGAGAAGGGATGGCTAAGTTAGAGATTAATATATCTTTATGTTTTGGCAGACGGGTAAGGAATGCGTTTACGTTCTTAACTGACATCTTATAACAATAATGCATTGGCGCATAAGTAACAAAAAATTCCTTACTTATACTTTTGTTCTGAAAATTCATAGCCATCGAAACGATTGCACCGTTTCATTTATCTGTCATGCAATGAATAACTGATAATTTTAAATTAAAAACAGTAGTCCTTTGTTACTGATACAAGAAAGGAAAAAAAATATAACGGGAAGAAATCCCGCAGAGAAATTCTGTCACTGCGGAGTGCTGAGGCATGTTGTCCATACTTTCTAATCATGGCTAATGGGAAAGAAAATTGCTAAAACTTAAAGAAAGGAAATGTATTAAAGATATTTAATTAAAATGAATACGAGTCTGCGGGGACGAACATTTTGAAGGGATTGTAATATCGATTAGAAGCAGAATTTAACTCTGTTAAGTAATACATTCTTAATAATAGTTAGAAGGTTCCATATATACTTTCGATTTCTGCAGAAATAAATGCACGTGAGAAATTTGTTACTAGTTTTGTGGCATATAATTTATTCATAATAAAATTTTATACAGTTGCTCTTTTAGATAGCCCACCAGCGGCCGAGCGGTAAAGACGCTGAACACTGGTAGTTCGGTCCGAGGTTCGAATCCCGCGAACGGGCTGGCTGCATGGGCGTTTTCGTGGTTTTCCCCATGTGTAACGTGTATACGAGCCAGTTTCCCTTAGAAAGTCCTCCACGAAGGCATCCCTCCCTTTAGGCAGATAGCCCTCGTGTGCTTTGCCATAATTTAATAACCTAACCTAACCTAACCCCTTTTAGATAATTAATATCCCCATGCATAAATTATTTTTGAATATAGGCTAACGATCCACTTAGGGGAAATAAATGCAATATGAAAACATCAGATTATAGTCTAATAACTCAAAATATTAGTTATATTTTTAAAAATACAATCATCAGGAATTTTAAAATTCTAGATTTTGACTTTTGTACGCCGAACCGTAATAAGTTTTAAGTTAAAGCTTCAGGAAATAATTTATAGATAAAAGTTCAAGTCTTTAATTGCAAAAGTATACGTTCTAAATTATTTCTTGGAAACGAATCGATAGAAAAATGCATATTTAGATCAAAAGTAAATAGCCATCGCAATATGGAAAAAAGTAGGAAAAATATTGAGTTAAAACATGCAGTTGTGAAAGCATCTATGAAAGATGAATACAAGAGTAATAACATACCAGAACTTTTGATATACAGAACATTTAATATAATATAACTGTTGATAACAGAAATTATCTATCATGCTCTGTCACATTTATTAATTCATTTTTAGGCGTAATAGTAATGGTTAATTTTACATGCCATGCGAGTAATTAATCATTACTATTCATGCCTTTGACTGTATAACTGTATGTAATTTAAAAAGAAAGAAAAATTATTAATTAATAATGCGAATATACGTTTAAAGTACACCCATCCTCAATGCGACTTCTCAAAATTAATTTAAAATGAAGTTATATAAAGTAATGTGAGTTAAATTTAAAAACAAATCTTATATATGAATGTATAGCCATGAATATATTCGAAAATAATTTTATTTGCACAGATACGGTTCTAATTCATTTGATCGAAACAGAGGCATAAGTATGCAAATAAAACTTTAAAAGCAAAGCACTGCTGAAAATCTATTTTAGCATACTTAATAAAATTATCTGCAAATGTATAAAAGAGCAGTTAAAATTGGTGTTAGCTACTGGTGTAGAAAAGATCATAATTTTTTAAATTATTGATTTTTATTTGTCTAATTCTTTCATTTCATATTTCTTCCTTTTTTATTTCCTACTAAAATAATTAGAGTTCAATTCATTTACAGCCACGATTCATTAGTCATTAATTACCTAACTTTAAACCTATTCAACTTGAAATTCCAACAGAACGTAGTCACTGCGGATCTGAGGTTACTATCAACGCTGCATACTAGAATGATAAATGCTTTTTATTTCTTGTTACTGCTTTGTGTATGGAGCGTTTTTAAATATACAACATTTATTAATGCATTTTTAGGGGTAAAATTGTTTTATTAGCTATTTCCAGCAATACGTCATTAACATTTTGTCCTAAAACGTTAAAGAAATCTTTTTCAAATTTCGGTTTTACTCTTAAAAGTGCCACAAACCGATATTCATCCAGCAAGAAACTTGTGAATCAACTAGTGAATAATGCTTCCTTATTTCGGATTTTGATGTGTCACCAAACGTTTTTGATTCTGTTATTTAAAATTTTAAGTGTTTCAGACATAGGCGCAAAATAGAAGTTCTAAAAACTTCAGATTATTACAACTGCATACCTCGAAAAAAAGTTTACTACCAAATATAAAAACTGGAACTGAAAACACATGCAAACATTCTGAATATCGTCTTAAAAAAAGTCATCTGTTTTTGAATAATAGCCTGAAGTATTACTTCTTAAGCCAAATACAGAATAAAACTAATATCGTACATATGAATGAAATTAAAATAGAACCGAGAAAGAATTTCCTTTTTAAAAATTCCATTTTTTACTTTAGTCTGAGCAGCAAAATATTAAAATTATTAAACATTTGAGCAAAGTAATTAAAATATATATTAAAAATTGCAATTTATGTATTATTACACAATTTCTATTATGAATGTTGTACACAATTACAATTAATATTTTCGTACTTATTTTATTTAAGATATTTCAGTCATAAAGTAATATTGTTGCAAATTGTTATTTTGAAGTGCCAATAAGATAAAATTTTAAATAACACATTTTCTTATTTTCAGAAGAATGCGTTTTTTAATATTGAATAACAGCCTAAGATCGTATGTGTCACAAAGCCTACTCACGATATTCTAAACTTTACTTCTAGTAGATAAACATTTATTGATAGCTAAAGAAATTAACACTTCATCAGTATCTGCAAAAATCCCATAACGGTTTTTTATAAGGAGAACTATTTATTCATACATGCTCGTCTTATATAAATTAAACAAAATATAAAAGCACAATTTTTGCAATAAGAAATATTTATTCTTATATACCTCTAGTGTATAAATATTATTTTTAATAATGTTTAATTCAAAGCATTGGCGTTCATTGACATAAGAATATACAAATAATTTTACAAAATATTTTAACTTGAAACATCACTTACTTTTGCCCTTTAAAACATTAGTTTTCCTGCTTATAGAAAATTTAAATGTAGCGTAAAATATCCCAGTTATAATATTTTATATTTTTAATTCTATATTTCATTTGTGAACATAAAAACCAAGAAAAAATCAGAACGCAATACTCAGAATTCGCTCACCAACGGCAGGGTAGTAAAAAGCCCCTTAGCACTGGAAGTTCGCCTGGAGTTTTAGTCCCAACAAATCGGCCAGCTGCATGGGCGTTTTTGAGTTTTTTTCTTTCATGTGTTACGTGGATGCGAGTCAGTTACCTTAATACGTCCTCGACGGCCCATTCTTCCCATTCTGTGAACAGCCTAATGGCGCGCCAATTAATAAAAATGTGCTTCAGTTAAAATGTGAATTCAGTTAAAGTTCAGGTAAGATTGAAAAAGTACTAAATCAAATTTTTCATATTCCAGTCTAATATAAAAACGTGTATAAATATATTTATTAAACACATGCAAAAACAAATGTTAACACATAGTAGAAATATCACAGATATTTGATAATTTTAGTAACATAAAGCTTCTTCAACGAATATGCATAAAGGGAGAAGCATTTATGGTTGTGACATAAACTATTACTTTAATGAGTTTTGAACAGCTGACGAAAAACGATTCAGTTTATTTTATTACTGTTCATCATAGAATATTTACTCTTTTTTCGCTGGAGCAAGATAGTAGTAATGACCATAATAATAATAAAACTCTAATATCAGTGTTTCACATTATAGTTTAAAACTTAAGAAGTAGTTATCTCCGTTAAAACTGAATAAAATAGAAAACTGTGTTTAATATTCTGAAAGTACTAAGAAATAAAAGTAGTTTGCACGAAATAATGTGTTTAGGCTTTTGTACAGGGTAAGTATCATTACTGGGGAAGTAGATATACAGGTAGAACTGAAACCAAGCGAGCCTGCTGTTGTATTTAGATAACACTAATATTGAAATAATAGTATTGTAACAATTAATAGCTAATAATAATGGACAAACAACGGTAGCCAACGACCATGACAAGTTTGGCAGTGTATTTTGATCCTTATCAAGCTACAAAGAATGTAGCAAACAAACTCGTGGCGCATTCTTCGATATATTCTTTCTTTAACTTAGGTTAAAATCATACCCTGAATTTGATTATTGGAGAGGTCAAAAAAGAAGTAACAGCGTTATATTTGTAAATACTGCAGAACCATCTTCCTCAACTGCCTAAGCGCAAGTTAAACCATCGAAACTAGTCCTACAACATTTATAAATATAACGCTGGATTCTTGATGTTAGGCTTCTCCATAGTTCTTTCTTATCGTTCTCAAACTTTAAAACAAAAGAAACTTGATAAATGAAATTATTTCAAATGGCATGATGAGTTGCCTGCAGGTTATAATTGTCTGTTTTTCGTGAGCAGAAAATCTCTCTTTTCGATCAGAATAGAGTTATATAAACAAGGATAGAATTTATGGCATAATTTTGGCATATTTCCTGAATGACTAGACAGTGATGAGGCCCAAAATCACAGATCTAAACAATATCTTCCTCCGAGGAAGCAAAGCTCTTTGATGCTGTCTATTTGGTATTCCTTTTTAAAATGCGATGATACCTTTAACTCTGACAAGCAATGCAATAATGTGCGTCTAAATTTACACATTGAAAAACCTAAAGTCTTCAACAGAGATGGAATTATGCGTAAACATAATAAATACAAAATTCGAAGTTCCCTAACGAGACTCTTCAGTGACACGTAACAATCATCAGACCTTTTGTTAGGCACTGACTACATTTGGCGGATTGAATTTTTGTTAGACAGTGATTACATTTGGTGGATTGATTTTTGTTAGGCAGTGACCGTATTTGGTGGATTGATTCACACGTAGATTGATTTTGGACTGAGAATCAGTTAAAAAATAAATCAAAAATACTACCCAAGATTTCTCATACCCGTAGTGACAAACTTCTGAGAAATTAACATGAATGCTTTTGTATCCCATTGGACGATTAGTTTTGAACTTAATGCTATTTATTTTTGATAAACGAAATTACTGTTCTCTGACCTTTCATTACCTAATTCGATGTTCCATATGCAACAATGTTAGAACTGAAGAATTTGTTTCTGTGCTAAGTGAAAGCAATAAATATTCCCTGATGTGATAAAAATATTACTTTTAAAAATTATAAATGTGTTTTAATATCAAAGCTTACTAGTAATTGTGTATAAATTTCGCAGATTTTATCATATGTTTCTTGCATAAATTTATGAGGAAGTATTTGGAACAATATCATCTGCTTCTGGTATTTTTTAAACAGCATAGAAATCTATGCATTTTTGTTGCCACTGCAAATTTACTTATTTATTACTGAATTTTATTTCTGATGCAGAGTACTACATTCAGCAAAGAACACTGAAGATTTCCTTACTTAGATTTAGGAACTTAATATGGCATTATAAAGATCTCTTATTCGCTATACAACTAAAAATAAAATTTTCCGCGAAATATCACCTGAAACTAGATAATATTATTGACTAGAGAACATTCTCGCAGTGCAATTTCTATAATTAAAAAAATATACAAATGCCGTTTTGCTTAATGTATTGGAAAAATGTTTTATTTTTTTTCCATAATTGGCGTGTAATTTTATCCAGTATCTCGGAGAAATAGAAACTACTATAATACTTAAACGAATAATTTAAGTGCTAAATTAAAAATAATTTAAAAATATTTCTGTGGTAAGAGTTCTAAATTTTGTTAACAGCATTGCTTTTTTTAATAACTGATTTATTAATTATATGTTTAAATAATAATATTGTATAACATTACAGTTTCCATTATTTTAAAAAACTTTGATGCGTACACAACATAACTTCCGTGTAAGGAATATTAAAATTAAATGCATTTTTTCTTGCATTTCATTGAAGCTTGTTGGATTGAATTAAATCTACTTCGACGATAGCGCATTAACCACAATAGAATAAACGCAATCTGATACAAAACATGAAAACTCAAAATATCTATATTGAAAATTAGGAAGTAAATCTTAAACACTTATTTCCTCGAATAAATTCCAGAATAGATTAAGCATGATTTAATTCGCAATAATAAGAGAAGGCATTATCTTTGTTTTAAGGCGTTATCTTTATTCACTATATTTGTTTACCATAGCGACACCCTGGAGGTAGGTTCGCCTAACAACGTCACATCTTGTTCATTTTATAACTTAGAATGCACAAAGATTATATCACGAGGAATTAGCTAATCGTTGCCACATGCTCTATTCAAATACTGTAATAAATGTAATACGATCTATAAAAGAAATTAATGAAACAACCAAAAAAAAAAAGAAACATTTCTCACAGACGCTCCAGTATTTCTCATTGAATTAATTCAGTTCTCACTTCGCGACAAGGTAAAAATACATGAAAACTCAAAATATCTATATTGGAAATTACGATGGGAATCTTAAACACTTATTTCCTCGAATAAATTCCAGAATGGATTAAGCATTATTTAATTTGCAATGATAAAAGAATGTGTTACCTTTGCTGTTGGGAAGCTGAGTTTCTCTAGATTGGCAACAAATCCACTATTCTGCTAAGTTTCAAATGTAAACAAATATGGTTGCTTTGGTAAAAATAATTAAGCTTAGCGTCAGTTGAACAACTTTTAAATTGTTGATAATTTTAGAAATATTGCATGCATATTTACTAAAGGCATTAAAGCCTTAACCGAAAGATAAGAGCAACATAATTCAATCAATTTTAATGCAAAACAAGGGCAATTTACCAACATCTAATATATAAGAATAAAAAAAACTGAGCTCATTGAGCCGAGTAACAGAGTGGGTATATATGTACCTTTGGCCCTGCCGATTGCAAACAAAAAGGGAGGTGCACATCTACATGTTATAGTAGTCCTGTATACAAATTTTCAACGTTCTGAAGCTACTCGTTTTTGAATTAGTGAACTACATTTTTTGAGTTCCAATGTTCTGAATTCTGAAGCTACTCGGTTTTGGGATACATACATACATACGTACGTACAAACACCATGAAAAAATCTCTTTGTATCCATTTTAAATCAGTTTTGTAATTCGTTTGGGGAAATAGAGTCCTTTATTCTGTTCTTACGTATAGATGCTAATATCACGCAAAAACATCGTTAAATTGCATTCGATAGCGGTTAAAATGTATATTTTCTGTGAAATATGGTACCCGGAATTCTTCATGATTACAATACTTATTTTACTTCGTACAAGAATGAAAAAATGCATTGGAGTTCAGTGAATAAAACAGTTACTATACCTCCTTAAAACACCCAATCAGTTTTAAAAAAATTAATCTAATCAGATTAATACTTAATTGCGAGGAATTATTTTGTATATTTACACTGGTTGAAAATTTATCAATGACGCATTATTAAAAGGGCAAAATTTATATAAATCTCCTTTTATGATTCGTCTGAATATTCCTTAAATGTTTGCTTCATATTTTTCTACATACTTATTCACATTAAAATTTTATATTCCACTACTTCAAGAAAATGAAAATATTATCTAAGATTTTCAGAATTGGTTCAATTCAAGTTCGGTATTGTTTTTTGTGATAAAATTTTTTCATCATGTAAACTTGAACTGTGTAGAAATTATATATTTCTCACGTACTATAGAACTGAGAAAGAAGAAATATTTGCAATCCCAATATTTAACTGTTTCTGATAAATCATTTCAAAATTAGATAAATTCTACTTAATCATTTCTGAGTGCGAATTTCTTGGTAGAAAATGATTTTGCGTTCATTTATATCCGTCTTCATCACAAAGCCAATTTAAAATTTTTCTCATTCTTCCGTACATATTCGTTCCAATAAAAACTTTGTTAAAAATAAAAATCGCTATTAAATGCCCTTCGTTCTGGATTCTGAAGATTTCTTTCAGCAGGCGTTTCAAGAGCTAAAGATAAATGGCATATATTTTCCATTGTACTGGCACGCCACCTAGCGGAAATATCAATACCTCCACTGGCGACGTTTACCCTAGCGATCATTCGGTTTCCTTACGGAGTTTCGAGACCCACGCTTTTCTCATCAGCGCGCATTCCACGAGTTTTCTGCGGTTATTAACATAGATCCGTACAAAACGCTTGAACTAGAAAAGTATAATTGCAAACTCTTGGATATGCTAAAAAGGCTGGATGCATTATTTATTTCAAAGTTTCTAATAAATCTAAAAACTGTGTTCCTATTCTGAAATTAAATGTCTCTCAAAAATGAATATTGAAATTTGTTTTACCACCTGTTAATCCATGTTTGCTCCTGATTTACCGGGAAAAAGTATAAATTAAAATTCGTGCAAACGCTGTGCGTGTAATTACAGTACTATATAGGAGGGCAGTGTTATACAGCATAAATAACTAAGGATTTTAAAGCACTCTATCAAAATAGTTAAAGCATATCGATTTTTACGCATTTCAATAATATTAATAAAATCGCAAGTGTAAACGAAACTTGATTTTTAAAATAATGTGCATTTCTCAGTAAACAAAATAACAGTAATAACACATATTTGTGTTTCCAAGAAATGTGTGAAGTGGAAATTCAAATAATATAGTTGAAATCTACGACTGAATTCCTTTTAACCTAGAAATTCATATTGTGCAAAAGAATACACATATTTGTTACCAAACCTTACAGCACTTATTTGAGCACTTTTACTGTCGCCGGTGTGTGAATATACGCTCAGAGACAATGGATTTGAACGTGGCAATTTGGAAGGTGCTATTGATGATGTCGATGTTCTCAGTAACACGTCAAGCCAAGGAATCAGGTAAGTCGGTACCTTATAAATCTGTATCAGTACCTTATAAGTACCTTAATGGCACTAACAAAGTATGTTAAAATAACTTTATTAAAGACCGTAAACGGGATTAAAAATAACTATGCGATTAAATAGTAGTATATGCGTAATTCTGCTAGAGTTGCTAATGTTGTTAATGAATAATTCTTATGAATGTATGCAAAATATGTTTTCTCTTACTTGAGATGTTAATAAGTTTCTTAAATCATAATTTGAAACTTAATACCAAAGTTGCCATTTATGATTTAAGAAACTTATAAACTTTGAATAACTGATTCACTAAGAAACTTAGTGACTTTGAATAACATGTTTTTGTAAGCAAATAATATACATTAAAAATGTAAAAAAATTTCAATATTACGTAAATAAATTTGCAAAACTTAAACTAAATTATTTAAAAATAATCAGTTTCAGATATCGTTAGGCGATTTATATTAAAATTCTTCGTTTCTGACTGACATTTACTTTACACATTAAGGTATTTTTAATATTTCAGTGCAATATATTATTTGGGAATTATATACCTTCTAGTACACTAAAAGGTTTTTGAGGCAATATTGGAAACTCATTAATTATCTAAAGACTGGCTGAGGATAAAGATATCCATGCCAATGAAATTTATTCATCAATTTTAAGGGTTAGTGAAATTTAAGCATCAGAAAAATTAAGATTTAGAGTACAGATGTTTACGTTTTACTCAGATAAGGTAGCACTGATTTAAACGCGTAAATTTTGACAGTTTAATAACATATGCAAATAAATAAATAAGTAATAAAAATAATCAGTTTCCTTTGAATTGAGGTAACATTACCGTTCTTATGAAACTTTTATGATTTTGCGCTCCTTGTTAAAAATAGCTGACGAAACAGGAAATTTTGACTGTGTGGATAATAATCTAACAATGAAATAATTTTCTGATGGAATTAAGTCGGAATAATGAAGGATATAGGCATTTGATTCATGCGCGGTTTTGACCCCAATTTTATTTTTGGATTGTGGTTCGTTAGTTTGGTTAATTAATGTTTTTAAATGATTTTATATTTTAATGACTGAGTTTCTTCAAATAACGACTTATGACGATTCAATGATGACGATTATTAACGGTTCAATGGATGCTTCTAAACGTGCTATAAAAAGCTAATTTACTTCATATGATAATATATTCTAAGACCGGCTGTCGAAACACTGATTCATAAAAAAGATCAATATTAAATACTCCGGCAATGTGCTACGAAAATACTGATTTAAATATCCTCTAATATTTAAAATTTGAAAATCTATAATATTTCTTTTTAATTTAATACATCAAAGTGTAACTTCAAATAAACAAATTAAAACCGAATAAAATCTGAAGCTTCCTTTTTTTTGAGTTAGGCATAACTGCATATGCGTATACTCATACATAAAGTCTTAAATAGGCTTAGATTAAATTCTTAAAATGATGCACTTAAATTACAGTCACATTTTAACTTTATATAACACAGCAAATCAACTGAAAATTGAAACTTGCCTTCATGACATATAAAACATTTATTCTGGAAAATGGAACACATACTTATAAATATAGGATACTGACTTCAATCTATAGCACAGCATAAATATTTTTAGATATTCATTTGGAAAATTGGAGTGTCGGCATACAGTGTTTGAATTATAAAGAGGAAAATTAGTAATGTTCTGAATATTCGTTAAAAGAGTGAGTTAATCCACGAATAGCTATTAAATTTACCCATGAATACCCATGAAATGACCCATGAATTTCTCATGAGTTTAAACATGAATAGCAACAGATACATCTATTGAAAGATATGCGTCTTTAATGCGAAACAATTATTAACACCTTATTTCCTGCGGAATCAAAAAGCGCTTTGCCGTTTTTTCATATTTCCACATTTGTTATATATATTATGTATATTGCATATTATATATTAGGTATACACATATATATATATATATATATATACTTTATTTGGGATTATTCTATTTTAAAATATAGCAGGTAACATTTTTAATGTCTGTTTCGACTGATGAGCTCAGTACAGAGTAACTATCATATAGTAAATGCAGCACTTAAACACATACTTATATAATCAGTAAAATTTTAGTATTATTTCATTATTGCGGGCTTCCAAATTGTTGGAAAATAAAGCTGATGCATTTTCATGTTACCTACGTTACGGTTATCACTCGCTGAATAATTCATTTCTCTTGCATTAAAACTGCGTTATTATGCAATCATTGCATCTAAAGCATACAAATTGGTTTCAAACATTTGATTATGTATTATTACACAGAGCTACAGCATTATAAAGGTCAAATATAAAGTTTTACAGCGTTTATAAACAGTTCAAAGAAGATAGTATACATCACCATCGGTGAGTATTTAAAGATTAATCAGAGTTTTATAAGAATGGCTATGTTTTACGTAATTATTAGATAGATAAGGAATACATTAAATTTATAATGGGAGTAATATATTAATTAAATTATAATTTTAGAAAAGAATAAGTAAAAAATTATAGAAGCAAATTTTTTGTATACACTCAAGTGAAAAATGAGACTTAAGAGCTTTTATTATTTATGCTGTTTATCTAATGTATTTTTAGCTAGTTGTCTTATTATTCTTAATTCTTATTCTAAATTCTTATTCTTAATTCTAAATTCTTAATTTCTATAAATTTATTAAAACTACATGTTCATTATAAAGATTTTCTTGATAAAACAATGGCACTGAACGAAATGTATGAAGGCGAATGCAGTTAATCTCTTAATTATCCTGTGTTTTTGCTTGTCAACATAAAATAATATAGAGACTATAATATAAAACAATATAGAGACTGTAATATAAAACTAATCTTAACAGCTACCATAACAGTTATAACAAGTAATAACTTAATATTAGAAATCTGCAATTAAAGTTAGGTGTGAAAGAAATGAGACAAATGAATTAGTTAATGAGACAAAAATAAGAATACTGCGTACATATGCATATTTTTTAAAATACATATACATTTTTAAACACAGAGGAGTAAACTTTAGTAAATGAAGTACATAAATAAGCTCCGGAAAATAGAGGTTAATATTTTAACTTAACTTTATGAAAAATATTTAGGAAGTGTTCTAACGTTTTCATAATTTCCAAACTATTTAAGAGTTAAAGTAAATATAGAGGAGGGCTATTATATTAAGACTTTAAATTTTAAAGCCGGAATGCTAAATTATGTCTAAAAATTAAGAAAGGAGAACTTGCTTATTTTATTATGTTTGAAGAGTTCAGTGCTGCCAAAATCAATACGCGGCACATCTTTTTTAAATCTTATTGGACATCAAAGGTTTGATCATTTCAATCTTTTGAGTTAACATGCTTACCTGTTTTCTGAACTGTGGAAGATTCGAATGTCGGGAATAAGAACCTCAAAATACAAGCTTTCAGATCAGCTTTTTTCAATATAGAAGGCTTGGAATGTTCTGTCTATCTTAAACATTAAAAATACCTTATAAACTTTATATGCCCTATCGAAAACTTGCGAAATAACATTCGAAAACTCTCTGTTAAAAATCTAAATGCAGCGGGAGGGAGAGAAACAGAATTTGTAAAGAAAAGTGTTTGCTTTCCAGATCACACTTGAGGTATTACAGCGTGTTACGGCATGAGAGATTAAAGCTTTCTGCTATAGTAAATTGTCAGTCCTCGCGCTAATTTCAAGCAGTATCGCAAATGCGAAGCAGACCAACATGCATTTCATTTAATATATAAATATATAAGATATTTTTAAGTACACTGCATATATAGGTATTTCTGAAGTACACTATATGTATATATATATATATATTTCTGAAATACACTATATATATATTTCTGAAGTACACTGTGTATATATATATATATATACACTATAAAATATAAAAAGAAAACTTTCCATATTACATATCCAAGCAACGGAAATTTAATTTTAAAACATTATTGAAAAGGTATCCCTCAGAATTTAAAAGAATTTAGGGAATTTTCAGTCCTCCTTGCCCTAAACACAGCTAAGGAAAAACTAAGTTCTAAAAATGCCAAAATCAAAAGTAAACTCTTCAAGCATTGAAAAACTAGTTATTGTTATTGACAGCAGATTAATCGACTTATCAAAGGGATAAACCAATCTACCATCAATTAACAGTAACCAAAATAAGAGAGTATGTTTCATCCCACTTCTAAGTAAGCATCAAATTATTTGCCGCATTCAAATCACTAATTGATACTCAATCAAAATAAAGATATCGGTCACCAAACCGAACGAATCTCATTAAAAAGCAAATAACTTTAAGATTAAAATTTTTTCACTAAGAACACAATTAATCTGAACGAGACGCTTACTCTAGAAGACATATCCCCCACACTCTCTTTTCATTTCAAATACAAAAGTAAAAACAAAAGCAGATTCAAGAACAAATTTTAAAAAAATTAAAAGCAATAATCCATAAAATTAAATTTACAAACTGTAATAAAAAAGAAATTTAAAAATCAAACTAGTAAAAACAAACCAACTTGACTTAAAATTTTAAAAACCAAAAGACTGGAATGCAAGTACGCATTAAGAGATGGAAGCAAAAGGGTTTTCGCAAAAGTAGTTCTCCATTGAGGAACGTTTAGCCTAAATTGGCGACAAAACTACAAAGTTTCTTAGAGATATAATACACAGAGAGCAGGCTGTTATTAAAATAGCGCTAAAGCTGCTATTAGTTTGAATTTATATTCATAATGAAAGTAATTAAAAGTAAATCAATAAGCCCAAGACTTGCGCTAAAGCTGAAAAGTGATAAAGCAATAACTCACTATAAAATATAAAAAGAATATATATATATATATATGTGTGTGTGTGTGTGTATAAATCAGGGTATTCGGTGTAATCTTAAAAGTAATTCTCCGACATATGAACCATTGCCCGCCTATTCGCTCAACAAATAAAAATGAAATTTCAGATATAGTTATTTGAAAGTATGAGCTCAAAATTGTGACAGTTTAAAACAAGAGAGCTCTTATGTTTATGGTAACAGGGAAAGGATTTCAGTATTTTTGAATGACAGCACCTATGTTTTGCAACGTAGTACTAAAAATCATAAATGGCGTAGGAATGATATAGTTATTACGAAATTTCTCTAATATGCGTAATATCTCAGTTTCCATATTAAGGGAATTTCCGGAGTAAATGTTATGCAAATAAGAGCATTGTAAAGGACCAATGAAAACACATAGAGGTGAGCTGCACTGACGCGCTTTCCATAATTTATAGAAACAGACAATAGACCCAAGAATCACAGAATACTTTGTGCAGAGCATTGCCAATGTAAAACTTTTAATGAGCAGTGTGAGAAGACTGTTTCTTCAGTCAGGTGTTTGAATGCACTGGCACGATGACACAAACTGGGAAACAACGAGATGTACTGATACAGCTATTTTATCTGAACGGGAGTAATGCTGAAGAAACAGTGCGATTTCATTGCCGAAATCAAAAACTAATCAGATGCCCATTTTGCGCAAGAACTACATGTTATTTGGTAACAAAATGTGAAGTAACTGGATGCACATGTTTTAGAGTGAGATAAAGATGATCATGTATTCCTGTTAAAGTTTTGTCCTGTTAAAGTGCGTAAAACAATTTCTGGAGTCCAACTGCTTACTGGCAAGTACTGTAAGGGTACTCTTAACTCCCATGTTCCAATTTCATACTGCAAGTATTGCTCTCAATTTCCATGTACCCAAAACGACCGATCTCGTGATTCTGCGAATGATTCCTAATGGATTCCTCTGATTCCAGACACAAGCAACTACAAGCCGACTTCACGAATTTTTTCTTCATCAGAGATGAGGAAGATAGCAGATGGGGGCTAGAGATATCATGGATGGATGAGTCGCATTTCTCTTTAACTGGAAAATTAAACTCCAAAAACTGCGTTCACTGGGCTAACGAATATCCTCACACCATTGCACGAAGCGAAAGTGACTTTGTAGTGCCATATAGCAAACACATTCGCTCTCGGTGCTTAAATTTTCGAAGAGGTTCTCTTCCACAGGTATGAAAACGTGCTCCATCACATATAATCGGTATACAAGAATGTTGCAGAATTACGTAATTTCAGAATTGCAGCAGCGAAATGTCATTTATGACTTTGTATGGATGCAGATTGTGTTCCTCTACACACATGTGTTCTACACACATGTTCCACATGTGTTTGGCAAGTGCTGCAACATCATTTCGGAGATGGAGTCATCTCCCCAAATTTGCAGTTGCATGGTTCCACGATGTATTTCTATTTCTGGAGTTATCTCAAATCTGAGGTGTACACATCAAATCCCCTAGATATGTCAGAATTATTAAATGTCACCAAATGTGAAACTACACAAATTCCTCCTACGATGATACGTTCGTCGTCGGTGTCAATAATCTTAAGCATGCAACAGCTGCAGTCTGCGAAAGTGGGCATGTTGAAAACTTATAATTCTAGGAAACGTTTTTTTCTTTTCTTTCTTGTATTCTCATTGGTCTTTCGCAATGTTTTTTTGCAAATCTTTTACCCCGAAAATTTTCACATTACATGTATTGTTCCAACGCAGTTTATGGCCTTTTCAATACGCTGATCAACTTTAGCAAGAAAAAAATAGATGTTGCCATTCGAAAATTTCGAAATATTTTTATTGTAGCCGTAACCATAAATCTTTTCACTCATCACAATATCGAGAGTATACCTTCATTTTAAAATAGAATAAAAATATATTCATATTAAATTAAAATAAAATTTATTTCCGTTAATTGAGTGGATATGCCGCTAAATGTTCATATATAGGGGACCTTTTTTAAGACAAACTTGTATATTGCCTTTAGTCTAGAAAATTATAAATATAATATTCATGTGTATGAAATCGATATTCATAGAATATAAAAATCAGATATTTCTTTTCGTGATTTATATGTAATCTCTCAAACATGGCAAGGAACTATTTCTTTATTTCTCCAAATCAAACTGTGTTTCAATATGCCAGACGGTAAAATATGCGTTTCCGGTTGCATAAATCGATATTTCTTGGTATAAAAACAAACAGAAATTTAATCATGATCATAAATTTCTTTATATTTCCGCAGGCAATTCATTTTATTGATGTGATTTAAATCGTTTAAAATGCGACAAAGTACGTGAAGATTTATCGAATTTTTTATTACCAATAAACTCTTCTGAGCTTATTATATATGGATTAGGAAATGATAGAATATTTCTTTGAGTGCTTTTTTTTCAAATTACGTCGGAAAATTTATTAAATTGTTTTCCGAGTAAAACGTACAAATTGCAATATATCTCTTGTACTATAAAAATAATATCAAACCTAATTTTTTTAGTCTAATTCTTGTACCGCAAAAGTATTTAGAGATGGTTTATTTTACAGTTGTCATTTCTAGCATTAGAATTTTTTGCTGATTTCAAGTTTTATAACTACTCTACAGCAATAAAATTGTAACCTAACAACGAGGTCTTTAGCAATTTTTGTGAAGATTTTCAGATGGTTAAATATCCGATCGCTGAAAAAACAATTTTTACGGAACTGTTCTGTTAAGTGTGTTTGCGAAGATTATATTTTGCATTCAAATTACCTTACCTTATACACAGTCCAGTCACATTAATGTGACCACCACGTACTTTCCATGTCAGAGTTAAATAACCAATCACAGAAGGCAGGTGGCAGCACAGTGCAGTTGAGCGTATATAAAGGGTGTGTGAGGGCTTCGGAAAACATTTCAATCGTTGGCGTAATGCAGAAACGAAGCG
The DNA here is from genome assembly GCA_000611955.2 of Stegodyphus mimosarum. Classification (NCBI taxonomy): domain Eukaryota; kingdom Metazoa; phylum Arthropoda; class Arachnida; order Araneae; family Eresidae; genus Stegodyphus; species Stegodyphus mimosarum. The sequence goes on from KK119583.1 coordinate 384,073, forward strand.
ATTTATCCAATCCGACTTCCAAAAGGGCATGATCATTGGCTTTCGGGCCAAGGGTGGAAGCATTTCCGAAACGGCTGAGTTTGTGAACTGTTCGCGTGCCGCCGTGGTAAAAGTGTACCGTGCATGGCAAAATGGGACTGTCCAAAATCAGCGACGTGGCAAATGTGGTGCACCACGGGCCATAGATGACAGAGGCGAACGACGGTTGCGGAGATGCGTTCGGGCAGATAGACGGGCTACCGTTGAGCAACTGACCACCAAAATGAACCAAGGGGCTACCAAAAGTGTCTCCCAAAGTACTATTCAGCGAACATTGCTGCGTCTGGGCCTCCGAAGCAGACGCCTGGTTCGTGCACCTATGCTGACTGCTGTTCATCGACGGCGAAGGCTAGAATTTGCACGCCAGTACAGCAGCTGGACGTCCACTGAGTGGCGACAGGTTGCGTTTTCGGATGAATCGCGTTTTATGCTCCATCGGACAGATGGACGTTGGCGTATAAGGCGTGAAACCTCTGAAAGGAACCACCCTGCAACCATTGCCGGAACGGTCCAAGCTGGAGGCGGGAGCATTATGGTCTGGGGAATGTTTTCCTGGCATTCTCTAGGTTCACTGATCATTGTGGAAGGCACAATGGATCAATACAAGTACGCATCTGTCCTTGCGGACCTTGTTCACCCCTACATGCGTTTTTTCCTTTAGGATGATGGCATCTTCCAGCAAGACAATGCGAGGTGCCATACAGCTGCCAGTGTACGTGCGTGGTTCGAAGAGCACTAGGATGAGTTTACCGTCCTCCCCTGGCCAGCAAACTCACCTGACTTAAACCCAATCGAGCATCTGTGGGACCATCTCGATCGAGTTGTTCGCGGCATGGATCCTCAACCGCGTAATCTAGCGCAGCTAGCCACGGCATTAGAGTCGGCATGGCTCAACATCCCAGAGAACACCTTCAGGGACCTATGTGACTCTCTTTCTGCACGTCTTGCAGCAGTCCGCTCTGCGAAAGGTGGTTATTCTGGCTTTTGACAGATGGTCACATTAATGTGACTGGACTGTGTATTATTTTATTACTTGCATTCAGAAAACAGACTTCAAAATAAGCTTATTATGAGTTCTGAAGACCAGTACTGTAATTTTACTGATTGTCATTAAATAAAATATCACAGAAGCACGTTAACGAACCAGTCAATAAAGAATATAAGGTGCTTTGTTTCAGGTTTGATTTAATAAACTGAAACATATATAACGCATAAACATCTGCTTTTATTGTTCCTGAGTTACTTCACAATGAAGTAACGTAGAAAGAGCATTTACATTTCATATTTAAATCCTACTTAATTTTATCATTTCGCAAATTTTCGAACTTTAACGCTTTTAACGAAAAATTAATCAATGTTTCAGTATCCAGAATTCCCTGAAATTAATTTACATATTTTTGTGATTCAAACCAACTCTCAAATGCTACATAACATCACTTGCTATAACTGCCGTTAATATTCCCTTTATTTGTCTCTTTCGCTTTGTGTTTTATGTAGAAGTTCTCGCGTTTATCGCTAGTGTTAGTAATTTTTCCATCATTACACAGTAAAAGAATAATATGTTTAGAGAGAAGTTGGTCAATATACCTCTAGTTAATTGGCATTTTTATAGCACATTAGCAGTTTATCATGTGATTCAAATTTGTCCCTCTAAAAATAAAAACCATTTTCCTGAATAATTTCTCTTTAACGTTTCGCATAGGACATAAATATGGCTGAAGGCATTGTGTGTTTCTTCGGTGTCCGTCGAAAATATCGCTGCAAAACCATCGCGGACGCGGTCGACGCAAGGCGAAAACGTCCTAGTGCAAAACATCGTGGAAGAAAAGAAAGCAAAGAGAAAATATCTCAATTCAAAAACATCGCGTTTGAAAATAAAGCGGTTCAAAAACTTCGTAGTTTAAAAACATCGTCTTCGAATGTATCGTGGTAAAAAATAAAGTATAGTTTGACCGCCTTATCCGCGACCATGACCGCAAACACGCATGCGCCATTCGGACCGAATTATTCTCAAAATAGGGTGGAAAGATTGGTAGTATATTCCTTCCAGCATATCTCTTTCCGGAGAAGCGAAGACTTTCACGTGACCTTTCATGTCGCAGCAAGTAATAACACCCCTTTTGGACGAGTCTATGTGTTTTGGCAGAATGCCAGCCAGGATTGCGTTTGAAACGGTTAAACTATACCTACAAATAATCGCATGACGATAACATCGCACATATGCACTTTTCAGGTTTCAAAAGTTGTAAGTGCATTCTTGCATAATGATTTTGGAGCGCAAGAATGAAAGAGGGATATTGTCACGTCTATATTTCCCCCCCCCCCATATTTTTGAGTAAACTAATACATTTTGTTGAAAATTTAAGAAGGGAACTTAAGCATTTAAAAATTGAAAACTGGTAGAAAATTAATGCGACTTATAGCAATTAATAGAAGTTTTAAATTTACATAGTTAATTAACAAGGGTTATTAATAAATTGATCTTTTTATAAAGTTTTACTGATAATTTTTCATGAAAAATAAAGTCCAAAATTGTTTAGTAAAACAAGATAAATGACTACACGAGGTTACCTCTATACAAATTGCTTAATTAACTATCAAATTATTTTCTTTCACGTTTGTTAATCTGTTAGTGTTTTAGTGAAAATTATATCTTATTTTGTTTCCCTCTTTGTTTTTTTTTCTCCCACGGTGTTTTTTAAGCGTTATTGCTTGCGTTATTTTCTCCGCGACGTTTTCGTTCGCGATGTTTTTGTCGCCACGTTTTCGGTTGTAACCTTCCTTCCATGTTCAAATTGGATTTATTAGAATATTAGAGCGGAAATTAAGAGTCATTCATGACCATTTACAAAAAGTAAGTAAGTAAAAGAAAATTTTGTATGGCTGGCATAATATTTAACGTATTCGACTGCGATAGAAGTACCATACTCACTTAGATTCTAAATGGAAAATATTTAAATTATATTGATGCAACAAAAGTGTAAGCTAATGAAATGTCTGAGTGGACATATTACGACTTTCTTGTATGGGCTATTAAATTATACATATTTTCCCTGTGCGCGAATTTTGAAATTAAGTATTCTTGTCAATTTTTGTTTTATGGGAGTCGAACAACTTATAATTTTTTTTTATAATAAGTACAATTTTTTTCGAAATATAAGCTTAGGAACTAGAAGATCGAATTAAATGTAAGATTTCGTTAGCTGTCGAAAATTAATTTATTTTAAAATTTGTCATTTCCAAAGCATTTTTTCTTTTCACTTTTAAAATACTTCTGTAATTGAGAGTACCCACTACGACCAACAACTGTCAATATAGAGACCGGGTAATCAATGTAGTAATCTGTTTTACATCAGTTGCAAATATAAAATTGAACTGAACAAGTCGACGTGCATTAAAATTACGGTTCAGGCACTGGTTGCATGTGAGTTTTTTATGGTTTGCTCCACTGCTAACGCAGGTATGAGACATTTCTCTCTAAAAGTCACTTATATTTCTTCGAAATTTGCTTTGCGATCATGCGGTATTTGAAGCTGTTTTCCCGAGTCCCTAAATTTTTTTTAAAATTTTAAATAAAATTAAAATTAAAAAATAAAAATAAATAAAAAATTGTTGCAAATTTTTCCTCTGCCTAAATTTATTTTCGACGAATTCTAAGCTACGTATTTTAATGTCCTTATACTACGTCAAACCTTTTTCGCTTTTCTTGAAAATCGTATGATACATAATTAAGCCTTTTATTCTTTTTTGAATTCATTATTTGACAAAACACTGTGAGATCCCTTTTAAACGCGTTATCTGACTCAGTCCTTCTCATCAATTGAGGAGGCTATGATTTCTCCTATTAAATAGGCTACCACAACTGACAAACATTTGGCTACTGGCTACTCGTTAATAGAAACGTACGATATACGAGGAAAAATTAAGCGTTTAAGGTCTGATGGTTTTTCTTCTAATGAAGTGTAATTATTGTAATTTCGAAACTCGTAAGCAATGCAAAATAAATTTAAAAATTAATTAGGCAGTTATATTAATATTAATGCAAAATTTTATTGTAATTTGCAATCTGGAAAGTAGATACGTATTTAGTTTTAATTTATTATGATTTTGTTCAAACATAACTTTTTGAAACCGTTCTTATTGAGATTTAGAAATAAACGAACAAAAATAAATAAAAACTAGTACCTTGGCACTTTCGGTGCATATTTAAACTCGCGCTAATTGATCACATCAAATAAATAAGTAGTGGTAGCAATTAAAATATACACCGAAAGTCCAATAATACAGTTTGGGTTTCAAATTTGTCAATAGACTTGTCATTTTTTTAATATGACCTTTGCTAGAGAAAACATGAAAAACAATAAGTAAGAAACGCTTATATCTTTAAGACAATTCTGAATCTATAACAATAATTGTGGTTAGAGATATCATAAAACAGTCTAGTAGTTGATGATACTATTGTTTGCCTACGAGAGTTAGTGCTAGGTTTTGTCACTTCAGTACTCTTCGATGCTGTACTTTTGTTATAATCTTCAGGTATTTAAACAGAATATCACTCGGGATGGAGACGGACCTTCGAGCAATTATAACCAATCTGTCATCAAAACGGACGCTACAGAAACGCCAAACCCTCCGTAACCCGTTTCGAAATGACCTCAAATTATCCTGAAATGGAAGAAGGAATCTCAGAATGCGCACACTTTGACCGTAGATCGTTGACATTGGCCACATTGCTTCCGCTTTCAAAACACATCTACACGGCATCCATTTCTATTTGCTCTGCGGAAGATGAGATGATGAAGATCTTCAATTATAAGGTATTTCTTCCGCCTTCTTCGCATGCCTTCGTGGTGTAGTAGTCAGCACGCTGGGCGCGTATTCCAGTGGTTCGAGTCCTGGCGAAGGCCTTGCCCATTTTTCATTCTTCTGCTTCCAAAAAGTCCTGATGACTCTACAACTGGCGCCCGAACTAAAAGGTGGTGGATAATGGTTCTCCACCTCCGCGATTTGGCGATTGGGGCCCCTAATCCCCAGTCGACCTTTAAAAGGGGGGGGAAGTATATAAGGTATTTCTCCCATCTTCTTCGTATGCGTTCGTGGCGTAATGATCAGCACGCTCGACGCGTAACCCAGAGGTCCGTGGTTCGATTCCCGGCAAAGGTGTTGCTCATTTTTCAATACTTCTGCTTCCAAATAACCTAATGACTCTACAACTGGCGCCCGAACTAAAAAACTGAGATGAATGATGATTCTCCACCACCGAGATTTGGCGATTGGGTCCCCTAGTCCCTAGTCGCTCTTTAAAAGGGGGGAATATATAAGGTGTTTCTCCCGCCTTCTTCGCATGCCTTCATGGTCTAGTGATCAGCACGCTGGGGGCGTATTCCAGACGGCGGTGGTTCGAGTCCCAGCGAAAGCGTTGTTCATTTTTCATCACTGCTGCTTCCGAGATAGTCTAGTGTCTCTACAACCTTTCTTTAATACTAAATAAATTTGCATACTTCTGACATGGGTTAAAATACGGAGCTTTAGCAGACACAAAACTGTTAATTCAATTTAAAAAAGAACCTACTATTTAAAATCTGTTTAGAATAATAAAGATACGTATGGTTTTTAAGACGCTATTCTTTAGAAAAGGTATATAAGAACCAGAATCAAAATTATCAAAATGAATCAAATCTGCAGAATCAAAATGATTTAGCATGCATGAATAAATGTATAAACAAATCTTTCTATTATTTATGCTATGCTTAAAACAAGTTTATTTTTATACGGAAGTATGGCGCTCCTAATAGAAATGACTTAAGAATAAATTAGATTTATGTTTATTTAAGATATATAGAAAATGCTTCAGGTGTTATGTTAGTCATATCCATGCATATAGTTAAGATTAAATACGAAAAGCAAAGTATTTTTTCACAAGATTCGAAGCTCTCCAGAAATATACGGGATTTATGAATAATTTATACTAAGCATTAAAATAAAGTATAGCCGTGTTCCTCCATTTTTTAATTTATGTATGCATTTATTTGTTTACTCCCCATCAAACTCTACCAGCAACTCTGTCATATATTGCAAAACTTGGCGTTTGTATTCAGTTTAAAATCGCCCCGAGATAAATATATTAAGCATGAAAAATATGGCTTAATAAATCCTGCTTATTATGCATAGCTTCGCCTTTGAGGTTCTCAAGTGATTCATTGGCAATTTAATATAATACGCAGGCCACGGAACTTGCCACTGGCGTTTAATATCGATTTGTCTTGGATTTCCGAGAGGATTTAATGCACCTCAGGAGCGGAATTAACACCAGTGTGTTAGGAATAGGGTAGTTTAAGATAATAGTTGTGAAACGACACACGGGATACTTTTAGAGTTCATTTAAGGTAAGATTTCAAATCTCAAATAAGTGGATTCAGTAAATAATTTCAGAAACGATCTTTGGAGAGGGTTTTTGTTATTTATTCAGTTTATCTGATATTCGAAATAAAAAATGAGGCAAATGGAACATTGCTTTGTCAGAACCGTTTTATAATCACATTGAAAGAGAGATCATAAATATTTTGGCGTCCAGTTCAAAATGGATTCAAAAGTCAATTTAAAAATATGCAGGGCATAATTTAGGCAGTATTTTTATAAACTCATTTACAAAAAGTTTTGCATGGAAGAACATAGATACGAGTTGCTTCTGAGCAGATAGGGGCTTTTATTTGAAGCAAGACTGTAAAAGCTTTGGTACTTTTTAAACAATATCATGGACTATGGAAAGCAGAGTTTAAGGATATTGTTTTGCTAAAAACTGTATTCTATCTATTGTTAAATTTATTTATTGAAAAATTGCCTAATTTCTAAAGCGAAAATTTCGCTCATAGAAGAACCTTTAACATATGCAAAGTTAAATTGTCTTCTGCTGTGCGTGCTTTCTTGATCTGACTGGTAGAACGCCCGGTACCAGTTAGGGATCAGTTGATCCAGTTGAGGTTGTATCGCTGATTTTTCCCTTTTGTCCCTTCAAAAAAAATACATGATAGACCTACAGGAATGGGCATGAAGAATTGGACGGGCAACCAGATATTCACTAATAGTTTTTATAGCGATAGTTCTAACCTATATACTATACAGTTCCATCGCAATTTTCATAAAGAACAAATTCGAGGATCTACCATCGCTGTTTTCCTAGCCCAAAATGTCTTGAGAGAACTTTTATATCAACAATATTTTAAGTATCCGCATGTTGCACAGACACTATATGTATACAAGCATCCAAAACCAACGATTCGGCAGCCAGAGTCACTAATATCTATACCGATCATGCGGTTTTGTAACTCTGCAGTGTACTGAGATCTATTCAACTAAAACCGTAACTGACGGTAAAGAGGAACCGTCTGGATTTAACCAATTGGTATATTTTCCTCTCCTCCCACACCAATCACGTTTTAAATAGAGCAGACTATAAGGAATTATCACCTTCTTTGTGTTCGTGCTATAGGTCATGTGAGCAGCAATTTAAATCCTAGAGCGAGAATAACTAATTTTCGAATTTTACTTGGAAGGACATTATTCCTCGACAAATCTATTTTCAGTTTCATTTCAGAACTATTTATGAAACAGTTCTAATTGCCTGACTTATGCATATTGTAAGGTTTCCGATTTTTACATGTGATGTTACGTAATATACTTCAAAATTAAGGAGCTATATATAGTGATGCGTAGGCACAAAACATTAAAAGCCTCTGAAGCTCACTAAAATGGCGCAATAAAAGCCATCGCTGAACCACTTAGGTTCCTGTTTAAGTGAATTTATGTGGAGTCGAGTTCATAAAGAAGATGATAGTTTTATTGCTATTTTGTATTCCATTAGGGATTATGATGGCCGAAATGAATGACGCTAGCTTTAATAAATTTCTTTGACAGGTAACCTCATATTTTGAGATTTTTGTCATTTAAGTTTCTATACGTGTCTTGTGCATGTAGATTATTTAATTACATAATGAGCTATCTAATATTATCTAATAAATAAGGAGTAATATGTTCCTTCAAACTTCTCCCGGAATCACAGGTGCGGTTTTTTGGGACGAGCGGGGACGGATTTCCGCAACTTTCACAGTCTACGGGAAAATTCGGACGTAACGAATTCTTTTATTTGTATTCTTCTATTTTTATTTCTATGTGTTTTATTTGTATTATCTAAAGGTATTTAAATGTAATTAAAGGTAAACGTACTTATAGGTGTTTAAAGGTTATTTAAATGTAATTTAAATGTATTTAAAGGTATTTAAAGGTTTAATCTGTATTTAAAGTTATTTACAGCGAAAAATACAAAGACAATAATTGGTGGTTTCATATCTAGACTTTACTTTAATAAAACTTTTGATTCCAGTTCTTTGTTTATACCGCTATTTTGTAAACCCTTACTGATATTACGCTATTAAATTGCGATATAGTATACGCATTAAGAAGTACACTGCGCAAAAAAAAAAAAAAGCCAGTTCTGTATCTCCTGTTTCACGGGGCCGATTGACGAAATTCAAATTGCGTTTTTCATAACTTGAAAGCGCGATTTAGGATACATATTAGATTAATATATAACGCTCTTCTAATATAGTTTTGACACAAAATCGGACGTTTTCGGAAACGGCATGCCAATTTGTTTCTTATTTCGATTCTACGACTCAAATTATTCCAATATAGTAAGTTTTGTAAAATTTGGTGCGATATTTACGGAGAAATTCAGACATTTGCTTTGTTTTTTATTCAGTTTGCGCCAAGAATAATTCCACTTGGCGAACTTTTCATAATATATAGTAACTTATTTTTCTTTCCCTTCTTTCATTGTGCACGAGCGGAAAAAAAACGTGGTTCATTCTTTCAAATAAATTCAACAAAGTGCATGAAACGTACTTAACTTATTATCGCTTATAATAAATATGCCAAATTTCAAGACGCGCCAATATGTAAATTCATGTATATCTCAGAAAATTTTGTATAAAAAGCTCTAATTTTTTACAGGTGTGCCTAGAAGTACATCTACTTTAAGTTGATGTTTTTCTTTTTTAGGTTATAGCACAAAATTTTAAAAACAAATCATAAAAAATGTGCGCATTATATTTGGATTAAGCATGAATTTCGAATTCTCGAAGAAGTAATCAAGTAAGTTTAATAAAAAGAGATATTAATTATACACATCAAATTCAATTAACATTGAAAAGCTAAAATTTTGAGAGCTAATTTGTCACAAACTATTCGTGCTATTTTTACAAAACTTGGTAGTTTGGCGTAAATTGAAAAACAATGTTAACATATCATATCAGAAAAAGTCCAAATTTGTGTCAGAATATCTGTATTAGAACAATGCTATATATAAATGTAATGCATATCATAAGTCGCGCTTTCGAGACATGGAAAACGCAAGTCGAATTTCGTCAACTAGTCCAGTACAACGGGAGATATAGAACTGGCCCCCTCCTTTTTTCGCAGTGTATAAGAAATTGATGATGCTGTTGTTACTTTCACTCTGAGCTAGCGGCTAATTAGTTTAATATTAGTGTATACATGGGTTTGCATGGGTCCTTAAACATGCCATGATTGTAAAACCCAAGTAAAATTGTTTTTATATAAGGTGATACTTTGGATGTTGTATGTTAGGCTCATGCAAAGAACAGTCAATGAATTTGTTCGCTTTCAACATTGTTTTTGCTATAAAAATAAGTATTATATTAATACCTTACGTTTAATTTTATCTGCTTCATTCGCAAAAATAGTTAAATAAATTCTATGAAGCGTTGTGAAATGCATTTGCTGGTATTACGGTTATTATCTTAAACAACTGTATTGTTTGGAAAGGAGGAAACGTAACTCCATACCATTTTAAAACAAACAAAATGTACTCTGTGCAAATGGGACAATTCTATATCTCGCGTTCTACTGAGCCGATTGACGAAATTCAACTTGTGTTTGTCCCGAAAACGCGACTATGTATTATATATGTAGATGTATTAGATTTATATATGTAGCATTGTTCTAACATCGGTATTTTGACAAAAAATTGAATTTATTCTGAAATAACATCCCGGTTTATTTCCATATTTCGATTTTAAGACTTAGTTTATGCCAAAGTACCAAGTTTTGTAAAAATCGCACGAGTAGTCTTTAAAAAATTAGCTCTCAAACTTTGAGATTCTCAATGTTATTGAATTTGGTATATATTTATTAGTCTGTCTTTATAAATTAAACTTTTTTTGATTCTTTCTTTCACGTTTAGAAATTTAGGTTCGTTTCAAAAAAACAAATTCGCCCATTTTTTATGATTTATTTTTAAGATTTGTATTTTTAATTATTTTTATAAATTTTTCGAAAAACATTTTGAATTATAATCTGTAAAACGTTTACAATCATCTTAATGAAGATGTATTTCTAAGCATGCCTGAAAAAAATTACAGTTTTTATTCAAAATTTCGAAAGATATACTTGAATTTTTATATTGTCGCGTTTTGAAGTTTGGCATATTTGTTAAAAGCGATAACATCAAATGTGGTTTAGACACGAACTTTGTTATTTGAAGTTAGGAACGATGCGACTTTTTTTCCGTTCATGCACAGTGTAAAAAAGGAAAGGAAAATAGGCTGCCATATATTAAGAAGCTCATTAAGTGAATTATTCTTGGCGCAAACGGAAAAAAAATTGGCGTCACGTTTCTATTTATTAGATTTTAATATTTAATTAAAACTAAATTTTTAAGTTAAAAAAGATTTTGGAAGAATCTTTGTTCTTACGGTTATCAAACCTACAGTTAACCCTTGTCAGAATGGTTGACGATGGGATCCGACTGCACTCGTTAGAATATTTAGAACTACTATTCAGAGAGCAATTCCAATCAAATAAACACAGACTAGGCTTTCCTTCCGAGAGAATTTATATTTGCATTTCGCATTGTCTCGTATGGACTGTTTCACAGTTCTATAAGTCAGTAGCTCGCAGTTTGTTCTTGAAGGTTTCAAGATTTATTGAACTAATATCATGGTTTGATTTTTGCGATGAAAACAATATTAACCATATAATTACGTCAGATTTATCTGTGTCAGTAATTGTCGAGGTAAAGATAATAACTATATTATTAAGAAGGACAAATAGTAATCCTAATTGCGATTACTGAAATATCTAATTTTCTTTTCCCGAATTCCGAAATTTTACTCGCAAAAACAAAAGGTGTTTTAATTAAGACACTGAAGAAACTAATAACCTAGCTTTGAAAACATACTGAACACTCTTAATGGAATAAGTATAAAGAGATCAATACGCGCTTTGTCGCAGCTTTCGTAAAGTGTATTTGATTTAAATCTCGATATAAAGTGTTTTGGATTCAAATTTGCGATTTTATTTACTGCTTGCTGTAAAAAACATTTGTAGGTTCTAAACGAATATAATATCTTTATAAGTATTTGAAGCAAAGGAATGAAAATAGCACGTTGCACAAGAACTAGTACCCTGTTTTAGTTGTCACTCAACAGACAACTGAAGATATGTAGTGGACATAAGAATTTTTCTTTTACGTCCTCTACATACTTTCCTTTATGTTACTTGTCATCCTCAAAGGAGTAAGACATAACCAGGGGATATATATCTTCTTTATTTCAAAATCTGAGAACTGGACTCGTCGTTTATGGTCACCGAATGGGTATAAATAAAACGGTGATATGTCAGCAAATGCTACATCTTTCCGTGAATGGTTTGAACCAAAACATAATCAAAGGCACTGAGCGATTTGTTATTTTATTCTACTTTTTGGACGGGTATTGTTTCCATTCAATTTGTTATTTTTATCAATTCAATTTTTATTTATTTGCTTACGTAATTTGTGAACTTATCTCAGTGAAAATTAGATACAAAATATTAAAAATCTACTTGTTGAATATTCATTTTATATTTTATATTTTAGACGAAATTTAATCCTGTAACGTTCCACAGTTTCGACGGCGACAAAATATTTTCTCAAGAATTAAAGTGATTCACGGCTAAAGTATTATTAAATTTGATAAGCATTAGGATAAATAAGTTTTAATAACAAATTACAGCAAAATGGATTTCAAATTTTAAACCTTACTAGCAGACAAACCCCCAGATGAGAGGGCTGCATCAAAGCAAAATTTATAAGTTCTATGTACAGCTGAAAAGCAAATGTATAAAAGCATTTGATTATGAATGAAGTTAGTTAATTCTTTCTAAGCAACAAACAATTAGTAAATAGTGTTTTGTTTCCAAACCAGAAAACAAAATCTTTTGACACAGTCAGAATAATACGTATGACATCATGATTTAAAGTTAATGTAACGTAGCATTTTCTCAATATCAATAAAAGAACGCGGCGATAACATATCGTGTAAATCCAAGGAAGGTGGTTAGAATAGCTATTCTAATTCCATGTATCAACTATATTAAACTGAAACAAACGAGTTATCCAGCTATTTAATTAAAATGCTGACATTAACAAAACATTTCGCCATACAATTACGTCACATGCAATCGCGTGCTTTTTTCATCATCAGACTATGGCCTTATGTAATAATAATAAGAAGCTTAATGTTTGGCAATGCTATTTTTTATTTCATTTTTTGTAAAACGTACAAATTTTTAGTTAACAAACTCTACGTTTCGAAAGAAAGCAGTAGCAAAATTTTTCGAAATAAAGCAATTTTATCTCCGCTGCGGGAGACTTGTTACCACTTGGAAAATTTTTTGCGAAAATTAGAGCTTTAATTAATATTTGTGCTGATTAATGTCGTACGGACACGAGATAATGGAAATAATGGTAAAAACATCGCGGCAAGAACATCGCGAACGTAAACGTCATTATACAAAACATCGTGGGAGAAAAGAAAGAAAAGAGAAAACATCGCAGTTCTAAAACATCGTGGAACAAAATATCGTCGTCGAAAATAAAGTGGTTCAAAAACTTCGCAGTTTAAAAGCATCGCCGACGAAAATATCGTGATAAAAAATAAAGCACTTACAAATCATCGCATGCCGATAACATCGCACACATGAAATTTTCGGGTTTAAAAGCCGGAAATGCATTTTCGCGTAATGATCTTTGCATCATTCTCTTTGCTTTCTTTTCTCCCGACGATGTTTTGAACCACGACGTTTTTGCCTTGCGTTGTTTTTTCCGCGACGTTTTCATCCGCGATGTTTTCGGCTGTAACCGAAATGACTTTCTACGGATTTTTGGAATCCGGAGTAATATACTAAAAGTTTTGCAATGCTACTTTATACCATATTTTGTAAAACTTACAAATTATTGATTAACAAACTCTACGACTTGAAAGCGAGCAGGGGAAACGCTTTTCGAAATAAAGCATATTTTATCTCAGGCGCGCGAGACTATTGCTACTTGGAAATATGAGAGCGAAAATTAACGTTCTCAGAGTTTTTAATTAATATTTCGGCTAATTAAAATCATACGAAGATGAGAATGGTCGAAATGGCTTCCCAAAACGTTTGAAATCAAGGGTACCTCTCCTCTTCGAAACTGACCTCCCCGCCGTTCCGGAGATGATAAAGCCCCAAACAAACACACAGACGCTCCCAGATTTTAATAAAATAGATGTTTTTTATTCAAACGAGGTAATTTAATAAAGCTCATATGTTTTCAAAGAATTTAAAGAGTAAAATTAAAAATTAAAAAAAAATATTTTCTGGATCCAGCATGGAGATTTGCCTTTATTGGCTCACGCTTGATATATGTAGTATTGTAATCCATGAACAATCAATTGATAAAGCAAAGCTTTTTATACGTGTGGATTCTGAAAGTTTAAAAGTTTAGTTAATGTTTCGAAGATTGCTGAGTTTTCGGCTAGCATTTCTGAAACGTTTCAGTCATTTAAATCCGATAATATGTTAGGCAGTTTTTAAGTATGATTTTACACTTATCCAGGTAGATCATGACGAGTTTACGTGTGCTTCTTTTGTCATTAATAACATGCAGAATAAAGTGGCATACACATGTTTTCCGTACTTCTTCTTTAGGAAGGTCATATCAACATAATGCCTAAATTTGCTTAAATCGCCAGATTCATGCCTCAGAAAACAACTTAAGCTATCTCATGCATTCCGATATTTCACAAGAAATATCTGGTACTTTGGATTAAATCTCAAGTAGGTTTACCTTCGAAAACCAAAACGGGCCCGTCCCCAAATAGATAAAACTTTCATTCATATCTTAAAATCTCTTTTGACTACATTGCATTTGCTGTGCAAATTTAGTCATGTTTGTATATGCTAGTTATACTTTTATGACCGCATATTTTTCTGGAAGATATGACAATTTCTTGTTACTGGTTAAACGTGCTACAAGCCAAAAGGCAGAGGAATTGTTTACCTAGCATGGAAAATTTGATCTTCGACCCAATTGCTCTTCAGTCCCTCCAGAAAACTCGCAATATCATTAAACCTAGTATTTTAAAGAGAATTCCTAATACGTCAGACAGACATTTTCCTACAAACCGAATTAACTATTGTATATATGCTGCTTCAGTAACACATGAAGATAAAACACAAAGTTTTATCTTATTTGCTTACAAATTAAAACTTAAGAGCTACCAAAAGCTCCCCGCTGTTATTTTCAACTTTTACAAAGAATTCAAGTTATCAGAAATCCACATGTATTTAATTTATTTATTACTATTCTATAATATTTTGTTTGTATTACACATATTTCTACATTACAACTTGCTTTCCTACAGTATAGTTCTATTGTTTCCCGAGATAGCTTTTATTTTGCAGTCTGCGATATTGCGCCTTCATTTTAAGTCCATAGGCACACTGCGAAAAAAAAAGGCAATTCTATATCTCCCGTTTTACTGGGCTGATTGACGAAATTCAAACTGCGTTTTTCGTGTCTCGAATGCTCGACTTAGGATATGTATTAGATTTATATATAACATTGTTCAAATATAGGTATTTTGACACAAAATCGGACTTTTTCTAAAATGACATGGCAATTCTTTTTCCATATTTCGATTCTGCGACTCAAAATATGCCAAACTGTCAAGTTTTGTAAAAATCGCACGAGTAGTTTTTAAAAAATTAGCTCTCAATATTTTGGCTCCTCAATGTTAATTCAATTTGATATGTACTTATTAAAATCTCTTTTTTTTATGAAACGTACTTGATTCCTTCTTACACAGTTCAAAATTTAGGTTCATTCCAAATAAAATTCACCCATGTTTATGATTCATTTTTAAAATTTTTATTTTAAAATAATTTTTAAAAACTTTTCAAAAAACGTTTTGAATTATTACCTACAAAATTTTAACAATTATCTTAAAGTAGATGTATTCCTAAGCATACCTGCAAAAAATTAGAGCTTTTTATTAAAAATTTTCTAAGATATATGTGAATTTATATATTGGTGCATTTTGAAATTTGGTATATTTGTTGAAAGTGATAATGACGAAAATGTGGTTTACGCACTTTGGTAAAATTATTTGAAAGTAGAACGATGTGACTTTTTTTTCTCTCATCCACAATGTAAAAACGATGTGAGGACGGGAAGTGAGGATGAAAAAACGGGAGGAAGGATGTGACTTCTTTTCTTCTTCTGCACGATGGAAGGGAAAGAAAATAGTTTGCCACATATTAACAAGTTCGCCAAGTGAATTATTTTGGCTGAAACTGAAAAAAATTCGCCAAGTTAAATTTATGAATTTCTCCGTAAATTTCGGACCAAATTTTACAAAATTTAATATTTAGGCATAATTTGAGTCGTAGAACCGAAATATGGAAAAAAATTGGCATGTTATTTCAGAAAAAGCCCGATTTCGTGTCAAAATACCTATATCAGAACAAAGCTATATATAAATCTAATATATAAATTAAGTCTTTGAGACATGGAAAACGCAATTTGAATTTCGTCAATCGGCCCAGTAGAATGGGAGATATAGAACTGTCCCCCCCTTTTTTTTGCCCAGTGTACCTGACAACGGTCATTGTTTTTTCTTTCTTATTTCTTTATTACATCTTTTCCGAAGTGGGATTCTCCCGAGATGTTGAGTAAAGCATAGCTAGCTTCAGAAATATCTCAATTACTTGTGGTACTACGAAGGTGCTTGTCTAGCTTCAACATGTACCTGTTGGCTAAAATAATCTACCTACGAATCCGTTACTTTCAACAGTCTGAAATAGTTAGGTGTACGTCGAAATATACCAGTGTATGTTTGTATAAACTTACGATTACAAAACTTAGGCTTCAACTCGCGTTATTTCACAAAGATTTAAATTTCAATAAAAAGCAAATCATTCATAAGCTTTTAAAAAGTTACACGTAACGATGCCCGGCATCAGGGGTTCACCGAGTTTTTAATCAACCGTGATCGAGCTTTGAAATTGCATGCTTCGATACAGTACTCCCATTCCCTTTTTCACACTTGACCTAATCTGCGTTATAGTGAAGATCGATGGAAAAGCCCTTAAGAATTGAAAATAATCAATATACATAAAATTAGTGAATTAAATAAAAAGTGCACGTT
This sequence comes from Stegodyphus mimosarum, assembly GCA_000611955.2. Lineage (NCBI taxonomy): Eukaryota > Metazoa > Arthropoda > Arachnida > Araneae > Eresidae > Stegodyphus > Stegodyphus mimosarum. The sequence continues at coordinate 400,635 of KK119583.1, forward strand.
TTCTTTTTCATTATGGAAGATATGCCCTATTGTATGGCCAAATTAGTATAACTTCATTTATTATGATGAAGTTATAACATGCGTTTCCTTTAAAGGTTATTACCATAGTATATGTAATAGTATTAAAGTCATATTACCCTTTTCCTGTTCTTAACAATAATCATATTTTAAGCTAAAAATATTTTGAATACAACATTTAAAATTTGTCATCAGTTACAAATTGTAGTTACTGGATTAAAAAAAGAGTTTACTTAATAAAAAATAGAAAAACTGTGCTACACTGAAACAGATCAATATTTCAAGCAAAATCATTCTTCCGACATAATATTAAGCACAAAGTATGACGCGCCTGAAAAAATATTTAACACGAATGTACTTAATATTCCACCTGAGCATTTCTTCGATCTGTTTGATTTTTCATGAATGAAAAAGTATTAGACATAAATAAAAGCTACTCAGTTGTATCTCCAATGAAGAGCTTATTTTCCATTTTTATACAATAGTTAAATCTATGATAAATGCTGTTTTTATATGCAGTTGGTTTCACCATAGAAATAATTGTGATAATGTGTCTCTAGTTACTATATTATGGTTTTTAATTTTCACTGCTATTGATCCAATTCTTCACATAATTTGATAAAATAAAACTGCCTCCGTTTTTTTTTGCTCAAGATCTTTCATCGTGGACATGTGTATATCTATGTTAGAAATCCGATACAATTTACACAAGGCGTTATCGCTTGTATGTTTCTTTCGTAGATATCATAAAATCAGCTTTTAATTTCAGCTGCACATTGTGAGGTGCAAATTGTCAGCTGCGACTTGAAGAAATATAGTAGCAAACAGAATTTTGTTTTTGTTTGCCGTATCAATTTCATGTCATTAAAAATAATTATTCTTGTGTTAAATAAAAACAAAAACATAATGAACACGAGCACTCGGGAGAATAGTATAATGCGGTACATATATATTATTTTTATACGTAATTTAAAGGTCCCTTCAGTCACCTACATTTTTAAGTTCTTTACAGTTCAACTAAAAATAAAATGTTGGTATGTAATTGCGTGTAATGTAGTAATAAGATGCAATTTACATAGGGGAAAAAGCTAGGAGACCGTCGGATATGTTGCCGCGTTGTCCATCAAAATAAGAAAGGAGCGGGCTCTAACGTGCTGAACTGTTCTAATGCCCTGACTGACGGCAGGCTCTTACTATTTCTCGACCCTGATGAATCCTAGAACCTGATCAGTATCCTCTCAGACCAGAAGGATAAGAAATAAGAACTGATGAAATCGTAACATTTGAAGCAAGATGTATTGAAAGGTCAAGAGAGATGACAATTGATTTATATAAGAAATCAGTGACGTCTAGCTACTACTGCAGTTCAAAATCACTGATGCATCGACTAGCAAACATAATTATTTTTAAACTAAATATTCCACTTCATCCAAATAGAATTTATCATTAAAAACAACATCTCGAATAAAAAAATAAATAAACAAACTGAATAATTTTAAATAATAACCTTGGGAGTATTTTCTATTAAAATGATTTAAAAGTATTTTCCAATTCGCATTTTTATTTTATATTCTATCGCAACGCTTCCCTCTAAAAGGTTTATCTACGATATTCTTTTCATGCTTTGCATTTCAAAAATTATTTTGCCCATCTCATTTTGCTCACTAATCGATCACGTCAATAATCATTCCTCGGATGCTCTACAGCAGCAAAATATTTCCAAACACACTTCTTCTATATCCAACTGCACTTAGTAGTGGCCTATTGGTTTATCTGGTCACTACTCTCAACAGCCCCGGTCGATTAAAACACCTAGTCTCCTCTTCTGTTACCCGTAGCTGTGTTTTCTTTTCAAACGGCTTTGTGAGGAACGAAATTAAACGAAGCCATCAATTACCAGTCCTTTGTGTTGGCCTGTTGTTTACTTTTTTCTTTTTCCTTTTCCCTAACGTGAATTCGATATTTAATTTCAAAAATGTGGGGCAGTGATTTGTGAGTCGCATTCATCGTTTATCGAATGGACGGCCCGTGCGGAAAAGAAAAGAGGTAGCAGAACTTCAAGCATAAGCGACAGCGTAGAGAGTAAGTTAGCGTAGAACTCTCAGTCGGAATGCGTAGTGGACCATGAAGTGTCAATTTTGAACGAGATGGATGGTAATTGAAATGGAGAGACATAAATCACACGGAGAGAAGGAATATTTTGGTAGATTTTCGATTGCGAGGTTACGGCGGGTTTTGTTTGAGATTGGTCGCTTGAAATGAAATGCAGAGCGACACATACAATAGACTGAAATGCTGGATTTAACTTAAACTCACATTTTGGATCTAGCAATCCCGTCGATTTTATGTGTCTAGGGAATTGAAAGAGATAGGATCTATAGTATAAAAATGTGTATTTTGGAATATACTTACAGGGATTGTCCTTGAAAGCTGGTCTAGAACGAAGGGAAAAAAGTTATAAATAAAATATTTTGTTGCAAAATAAGTTGTATTCTCTTTTAAAATAAAGAAGATATAATGGAATTGTATTTCATATTTTACGTTAATCAATAAATTTGTGACCGATTTAACTGACACATTTTTCCTAGTGAAATATTTAGCCATTTATACTCCTCTTTCTTATCTGCATTAAAAAATATTATTGTCTTTTTTTTCAAAAAGTCATTTAAAATTTTTAAAATGTTTTTATTAATTTAAAATCAATAACGCAATATTGTTTGAAACTAAATGATTTTTTTTCTACTTAAAAAACAAGAAAATTATTTGAATGCTATATTGTGATGCTATATGTATGTTAATACTTGTTATATTAGAATATGTGTCATTTATATATGCTCTCGATTTTCCTTCTAAAATGTTGACAATATATTGGTAAAATGGTAGACAGATTAGTTTTAACATTAGTTTTAACATCTCGTTTACAGTCGCTTTAAAATTTATTCTAATATCATAAAAAATATGTCAAACTATATATGAAAATGTGTAAAAATAATTTATTCAAAAATATGCATAAATAGATTTTTCGATAAAGTGAAAGATTTTCCAAGTTCATTACATCGGAAATGTTTTTCACGTCTTATAATGTTTTTCACGTCCTTACCCGGATTCAATTTTGGCAGTTTTGGGTCGTAAGGCAGTATTATCAATAAGTACAATAACAGAAAAATGCTATTGTAAATGGCAACTACACATAAAAAATGTGCATGACAAATTATCAGCGTACGCAGTTCACTATCAAATTTTAGCTCCCAATGTGCAATAACTTATAAATATACTAACTTATAAATACAATGCATAAATATAGTCATGTAATAATACGAATCATAATGGAAATGTAATCCAACAATAAGTGCTTGCCCTAGGGAGATAATATGCAGGGTGACAAAACCTTTTACTATTTAAGCAGGTGCCCTGCTTATTTCAATCTATTTTTCTTGGCAATGTCAAATTTAAAAAAAGAAATAATTAAGAAATATCGAAATATCTAACTTTTATTGCGGTCTTTCAGGTCCTATATCTATATTTGGGAAAGTTTTATTATCCTTATGAAAAAATAAATTTAAAAGAATTTGACTGCCCTACGACAAAAAGAGACCAAAATATTTAATTTCAAATTTTGCAATTTTTTATATCATTTTCAACTTGCCTTTAGGCATCTGTTAACTAAGATAGGATAATTCGAGGAGATAAATTTAAATGAAGTGTAGCTAAAAAGGTATTTAACTTAAATGTACAAAGAACTTATTGGTGTCTACATTAGATTGTTTTCATTTCTGTTATACATGGGAGAGATTTTTCATTTCTTTTACCCTCAAGTTGCGGAGATTATTTCTGAAGTTTACACATACTGTGTATTGTCAGGCTGACAGATTAGTGAAAGGTTCGATTTAAACCTTCTTTTGTATTACTTCTACTTTTCTGAAAGTTTATGTGAATTTGCAATAAATTACATGGTAATCTTCATGAAACCAGAGATTATAATTTAAAGAGCTAGGTTCTTTAAAACTTTACAAAGTAATGCTTGTAAATTTTATAGTGTAAACATTTTGGCATTTAATTTTGAAGTAAATAATATCAGAACTGGGAAATATAATTAAATCGCTAAACTGGACTTAACCATTGTAAATTAAATGTATTGTTTTGTGCCTTCATTGAAGCATCTATCATAATACCGCATAAAGAGAATAATGCCAGAACAGAACTTTTTTTCATAAATGCATACTATAGTCTTAACATTAATCATCAAACAAACTATGCAGTTATAAAACAGTACGTTGCTGAATGACATTAATATCAGAGAAACAAAATGTTTAAAATCTGAATAAAGCACTTAATATAGTGTATCTTGTATGAGATGCTGCCTTTGCACACGTGATCAAATTTTAAAGCTTGTATCTCATTAAGAAACCGCCGGAGAGGATACATTCGTTCTCTTTTTGTTACCTTAATCATTTGTAAGCTTCAGGGAGGGAAAAAGAAACATTTTATCCACTTTTGATTATTTCGGACGAATTCCGACTTTCGAGCGAAACAAATTAAAGAGCAAGATACACTGCCAGAACAATTAAATGTAGCCTTAGAGATTTTACCTCATGTTTTAAATCATAGACTTCCAAGGAAATGTTTCTCTGTGCTCACACTGCTTAAGTTTTAGAAGCTTCAAGAGGAGTGCAGTTAATTCAGATTATTTGCACTGCTTATGAACTGTAACTCTTGTGCATTCAATTAAGTCTTGCAAAGAAGTAATCGAAGGAGCTTTTATTGCCGCTTGAATTTGCTAACAACTTACATATAAAATACATGCCTTTAATTCTTAACATTCTCCCTAAGGTCTAATGAAAGAGAGCCTGGGGATAAAGGAGACACTCAGTCGGTTAAATCAAGGTGGGATGTATTTACTTTTACACGTTTTCTAAATTCTTCCATCTTCAAACAAGCTAAGTTCCATGTTTAGGAACTTTTCTTCTTTTTCTTTCAAAAACAGCTTAATAAATCAATATTGTTTCGTTTAACGTTAATACATAAATATTTTACGTAATTTCTGCACTTTATTTTCTATGGTTTAGGTTTGTGTTTTGAATAAAACATAAGGTTACATATTTTAAACATGATCATGCTCAATTTATTGTTTATTTCTGAGAAACAGAGAAAATTGAATAAAGAAAGAACCTAAAGACTTCATAGTGAAATTTAAATCTTAAATTATTCAGTTACAGAGATGAAACTAATTAATTAAATTAACTTTTTGTTTCGACTATTGTTTCACAATGGCAGAGAAATTTTCTATTCCTCCTTTAGAATGCGTAAAAATACATAGATACCATGAATGCAAGAAAGTGCATTATTGTGTGATTTTAGAACATAATAAAATATAAGACATATTTTATTCCTGTTTTGATCTTATCATTTTTAAAACCTAAATGCATACACATAGTGTATTACATATTTTAGATACAATCGGAGGATTTTGAGTGCCGTCTGAAAGTGCGCCTGAACATTTTCCGGCTTATGATATTTGGGGTACCTTCGATCGCTGTGAGAAATATACACTCACTTCGAAAAGTTAAGCACGAAGATGTAAAATGCAAAAAAAAAAATCAACAAATACTGCTTTGATTGACAGAACATTCGGCAGAAAAGTAGCATATATATGCATAAAACAAAATTAATAATTATATACAGAAATGAAAATAATATTAAATTTTAGTAAGATATCAAATAATGACATACTGGAAACTTAAACAGAATTCTGTATAAAGTGAAAATGAGCAGCATAAAATGAAAAAAAAAAGACATTAATAGGGTATGTGATCCCCCCTCATCTGCATACAACGTTTACACATTCTGACCATACTTTCAATTAGGTGGTCAACCACCGCAGAATTAAACAATCGCCATTCTTCTTGTAGAGCAGTTTTCAGCTCAATAAGAGTGGCTGGAGGCTAGAAACGTGAAGATACAGCACGGCCGAGAGCATCCCAAAGACTTTCAATAGGATTAAGGTCGGGCGGATATGCTGGCCACGCCATACGCGCAATCCCTTCACTTTCCAGGTAGTCATCGACGATGTCAGCTCTATGGGGGCGTGCGTTATCGTCCATTAAAACAAAAGTAGGGCCATCTGCTGCAGAGTACATTCTCACAATGGGTTCTAGAACTTCATCTCGATACCAGACAGCCGTCAAAGAACCCCGTTTAAAGATGTGGAGGTCGGTGCGGATCCTAATGAAATCCCTGCCCACACCAAAATGCTTCCACCTCGGAATGCGCGACGTTCGGTGATGTTTTGGGACTGATTGTGTGTTCGTTGTTCACGCCATATCCTTATACGCTTGTCATCTGGCTCCAAAGCAAATCTTGACTCATCAGTAAACATGACATTGCCCCAGTCAGACACATTCCAATTGACATGTTCCCGGCACCAGTATAATCGTGCCCCTCTTGATTGGAGGGATAGAGGATCACAAACTCGAGGTACCCGGGCGTACAGTCCACTCATATGTAAACTTCGGCATACAGTAGCTGCAGATATCGCCTTACCAATGAACGCTGTAACCATGGATGTCCTGCGTGTGGAGGTCGCTCTGCGATTCCTCTTGGCTACAACAGCAATATATCGATCTTCCGCGGGGGTTGTAACCCTTGTGTGACCGACTACGGGCCTTCGGACAACTGTTTGTGTGGTTTGGAATTGTTTCCATAAACGTGAAATTACAGAATTATGAACGCCGAAGAAAACAGCAACATCTGTGATCGACTCTCCTGCTTCAATGCGCCCCACAACACGTCAGTGCTCAGAATCTTCCATTCGTCTTCTGGAAGTCATAAAAACACGTATGTCTTGAAAACAAATTGTACGAAAGTTTTAAATACCTTCTATCAGCCCTTACAATCAACTTCTGTAACCCTTCATAAAGCTGGCTTCTTATAAGATTGCTTTTTTTTGCATATTTCTTGACATGAAGTCGCGATTAGTTGTTGCCTAACATGTTTGCATACTTCCATCTATCTCTGCAGCGAATTGCATCCTCTTCAATTCTGATTGGCTTCCGGAAATTAGCATTTTTCTCTACGTGCTTAACTTTTGGAATTGAGTGTCTTAAGTATTATGCATCTTTTTACAGGACGAATACTTAAGAGTTCAAAATTTTTCATAGAAATAAATGCAGATATGCAATCCAACTTTATTTCATACTTATGTTGGGAACTCCAACGCTTAATATCTCATGATTACTTTTAACTTTGATTATACTACATGGGAAATATTATGTATTTTATGATGAATACTTTCAACGTTTAATATTTCATGATTATACTACATGATAAATATCATGTCAAGAAATAGCCAAGGTGTTCCGATATAAGATCTTTGAAATTCTTAAGAACGTTAAAAATATTGTTTTCTTGTAGTAGTGATGTTTGTTACCTAAGATATTAAAAATGGGAAATTTTCGCGTTTAGAAATGTCGATAGCCATTGATCCGGGAAAAGACAGCTTATAAAACCTGTTTTAAAAAATTCTCAGAAGAATAATTTACAGAAAAAGACTTCATATCCTAAATGAATATCGCAAAGTCCAATATTTGCCTTTCTTTCATTTAACGGAAATTCCTATTTGATTATAAAATAGAATGATACCAATTTGTGACTGTGATAGTTTAAGAGCAGGGCATATATTCACGATTCTAAAGTATAGCGCCATCTAGTGAGCGTATTTATAACTTAATTTGTATACTAAAATTCTTTAAGAATTTTAGTATACAAATCAATATCCATTTCCAAAGAATTACTAAAATTCTTTAAGAATTTTAGCAATTCTCACCAGTATTTTTCTGTCAACTGTATTCAGTAAACTGGAAAACTTTAAACAGGGCTAGGAATTGCCCGCTGCATGCCAGAATAATAAAAATAGTATCAAAGTATCAAAGTTTATTCAGTTTCGATCTTATTGCACTAATGTTTATTTTGCGCACTACTTGCAAAATTAAGCAGTTACCATTCTCAGATGACAGTTTAAAAAATTAGCGGCTGTCTAAATATTGAAAATGGATAAAGAAAAATAATTATCGATAATAGTATCTTTGGTGTATATTTTTATTCTTTGGAAATGGATATATGGTGTCTAGAAAGGCTGACGGTCTTACAAAATGACCGCAGTTCTAGATATTATAAACTGTAATTAAAATGATTTGTGCAAATGTGTCAGCTAATTCAAACTGAATTACCCAGGGCAGGCGGCGAGGACGTCCCTTTGCTTACTGTCCCACAGGGTTTTCTCCTTCTACTTGCTTAATTGTTTAAAGTAAAGTGCAATGAGGGAAATCACTGGCGGTACATTTCTTAGGAGCCACAGCTAGCTCAATAAATAATGGTGATTTAAAAAATAAAATGTTAATTCGCATGTCAAAGATCTCTTTGTACACAACATTTTTTTTGTAGATCTTTCCATCATTTTTAAGCTCGTGATTGCTAATGCAAACAAATGTTCACGTTCCCCCTGACACGCTCTATTTGCATTCAGCTGAAAATTCAGTTTAAAATTAAATGTCGGAATAAAATCGGGCAAAATTTTAAACTCTTTACGCGAAAGGATATTTAGCATAGGAGTTTGGGTAAACCTACATAGTGAGATGTACTACGCACAACTCGTTAGTTGATTTCGTCTCCCTTAATTTCTCAACGTTTGCAAGTTTCAAGGTAATTCATATGTAAATATAGTTAAATGCATTATAAGGAACAATTGTATGAGTTAAAAATATTAAATGCTCTTAAATACCATGATAATTTAATTAAAACAATGATAACTACATGTATGGTAACAGTGTATAAGGACTATTTGAATGCCGTAGCAATTTCACTTCATTTATTAGTACAGTTACGCAAGCAACCAATAAACGGCGACAAACAAACGCTTAAGCTGCATATAATAAAGACTTCACCCCATTGGCTAGTATAGTAACGCAAGCAGCCAATAAACTAACGGCAACAAACAGGTACCTTAACCGCGTATAATAAAGATTAGCTTCTTGCCCGATTAGAATGCCAATCCACGCATGTTAGTCTACTTTTTTAAATAACAGGATCAAAAAGCGAATTTATTACCATCACATTTATTTAAAATACTCTCTTAGAAATGGCGACATTGCTACTTAAAAATCTAAATTATTGATAAAGAGAGATTTGAACGCAGAATAAAAGTTATTGTTGTTTACTGAACATACTTCCCATTTGACAAGTAAAAACTGAAATTTTAAGTAAAAAATTCAATACAATCAGGAATATTTCTTTTTCTAGAAACAAAAACATATAAAAATATGATTCCATACGTTTGTCTAAAATAGTGTGCTGAAATAAGAGCGTTTATATTTGGAACTCAACATTTTTCAGAAGAATACTAAATATACTTTATTAATATGGTCAAAACGCAGTTCTTTTTCTGTTGAACGAATATTTACTCAAGAAAAATATGCTTACATCGGAAACAGAAAAGGATTGCTATTGTTTTATATACTACAGACATCTCTGCATATTCTGACTGAGAATAAATTTTTCTCAATTTCTTTAGAAACGTATTTCCTAAGGTACGTAAGTTTACAAATATGAAATTTTTATAAAACTTACGATCTACTGAAATGCAATTTCTGCATGAAATAACGAATTTTAAAGAGAGATATACGAATCTATCATTTAACTTGCAGTTTTGACTTTCAAAATGTTCATTAAAAAGCATATGCTTGAATTAAGCTCATTTTGTGATTCTCTTAAAAGCAATACCTACCCCCTTATCTTTTATATAATATAATAAGTTAACAACATAAATTTTATAAATGTGAAACAATGAGTCAGTTTAATTGAGTTTGAAATGACACATTTCTTCATTCCTTATTTGGGAGTACGAAGTGAAACATTTTAAAGATTGGAGATTGCTTTTTGAATCCTCCAAACCTTCGAATTCCATACTCCAAGAATTTCAAATCCCATGTAAGTCTTGTTATCAATCAGCCACATGAAAGGCCGAGCGTTTAAGCCCTCTGAATACTGGGAGTTCGACCGGGGTTTGAATCATAGAGAAAGGCATGGCTGTGCACTTACTTTTTCTTATCTATAATGTATACAATCATTTTCCTTTGAAACTCTTAAGAAAAGCACCACTGCCTTAAGCAAGTAGTCCTCCATATTCTAGTACACATTTGTAATGAATTCGAGATTCAAACGCTCGAATATTCGTCCATTTTCGCTTTCGTATCTTCTTAATATGAATCTAAAAAACAGCTAAACGTACGAATTTTGAGCTGGGAGATATTAGACTTTGGCTTGTCATACAAGCCTTAACTAAGAAAAAGTGAGGTCTTTGAAGATTAAGTGCATCACGAATATCATCCCATTTCGATCCTGAACGTAAAAATATTAATCTTTTATGCAGAAAATTTAGTGTTTCATATATAGCGTTTATTTGTTTTAGAGTACTCGAGATTCACCAAGAGTGTTACAAATTAAATTAGATATTCCTTTAACTAAATTTCATTTTTATTTTCCTTATAAATATATTTAGAAAAGTGTATTCTTAAATGTATTTTGTATTAAATGCAAATCTGAAATTTTGATTTAATTTAAAAATTATTTTTTAATTGCAGAAAGTTAATTATTATTCTTCTTACCCTTATTCTTGCATCCAAGATTCAAAAACAATTTCTGTTTCGCTCCAATTTTAATTAATATACTATTTCTTTTAGAAACTATGGAAAAAATGTAAGATGCTTCGTTAAATAAGTAAAAGTGTAAATCTTTCATTAATTTCATGAATGAGTAAAGTAAAGTTTGAATATCAGAGCCATATTTTATTTCTAATCTACAGTCAGTATACAGTAATATATTCTTAAAGATATTCTAGTATACCGTAATCCAATATGCAGTTTCTACTATACGGTATATGCAATTCTTAAAGGATTATCGCTTTTATTCGTAAATGAGACCGCAGATGTTTACACCTGATGATTGTCTGCTTTGGATTTTAGGTATTTCCATATGCTTTATTACATATCAGGCATGGAAAGCAACATTTTCTTTAAGTAACATATTTAGCGTTTATTTCGTCAAAGTATAGATTTCAGCAAAAAAAAAATCAAATTTAGAGTACATTCTTTGACTGTTATAAACCGCTTCCCGTCCACGTTACACATGGGAAAGATTTCGAAAGTAACCATTTAAATAGATGAAACATGCGGGAATAAAATCGAAAACGAAACGTCTGTTCTTCCCAAGTCCAATAACATTGCTGATCATGTTAATTGCTGACTTTGGCTAATTAAAACCTAAAGAAACCTAATGAATTTTCTGAATTTTATGTTAATCTGCGACTTTTCGATTATGCAAAGATCTTTTTTCTTCTTGTTGTTTATAATTAACCTGAAGGATTGCCTAGTATGTTGAAAATATTCAAACTTAAGGAAACTGTCATAAAAATTATCCATTCAGAGAAAATCTTTCCGACCAGCAATATCTCATTTCCAGAAATAAGATTTCCAAACTTTTAATTCTTTCGATATAGATATTAATGTGGCATCTAATTTTTTTCGGGGCCAGAGAGAAGAGGATCTAGGTCGCTTTTTCGGGTTATCGTTTCGGACTACGGTGACAAAAGTTTATTTATTAAAATGCATCCTTACATTAATCTTCAAACGATAAATGAAATCTTCAGTCTCACTGCTTTTTGAAATTACAACTGTTGAATAATAAATAAATATAAATGATCATAATGGAATATTTGATGATGAAGGTGAACGAACTTAAAACCATGCTTCGTTTCAAATACAATTTTATTTTTATATAGAATCTGATGCTACTGAATTTTATTAATTCTACATCAGGAAATATGACAGAATATAAGATAGCATCATTTTCGGAAAAACGGAATACCATTTTCATGTAGCATAAAGACGAAACTGCGAGGAAGCGCGATATTTAGGAACTATTTGCCCACCTATTGATTCAGGGCGATTCCTTATTAATTGCGTTAGTATATTATCAACAAATGTTAATTGCGTTAATGTTTATATTAAATTGGTTGTTAATTGCTTGGAGTGAGATTGATTTGCTAGTCACACATATTCATGACAGATAACGTTATTCATAGATTTTCTTTATTTTTTGGTCGGATGTCAACAACTGTAGCACGTGACTGGGAATGTCTATTTTTGTCTTCTTGTTCCATATGAATTAGCTTTTGGGAGATCAGCATATGTGCAAGCTATTTAGGTATCCTTACGCAAGAGTAACAGAAAATATGTCCATATTTTCGCCATAATATATTTTTCGCCTTGTCATACTACTATCTGCGCACGCCATGGGTAAAATTATTACTACTGTGGTCACCAGAGCAAAATCTGATCTCAAGCGTAGCATTTTCTTTGTTTGTAACAGTCTAAATGTGACCGATTCTCTAACATAAGCTACAACGCTTTCATCTCACAAAGGAATAAATAGAAGCATCCTATTTCGCCGGTAAAGTAGTAAAAGGACTGAAATTTACCGAAGGCTTTCAACACGGTACAAACAGAGTGTTATGTCACTTTGAACCATGTAGTAGGCAAGCACGAAATTTAAAAAGGACAGAAGTGTCGGGATGCACAAGGAGGGAAGAGGATGTTTGTTGGGGTTTACCACTGACGAGATGATTGACGAAGTTCGACAGATGGCGCTGGCGACGCTTTAAGCTTCAATTGGTGAGGCAACATGTCTTTCGCAAGGGAATTATGGTTCTATCTACGAAATTACCGATGGTAATTAATATATATATATATATATATAAGTAAACAAGATAATTATTAGTAATGAACTGAATAATACTAATGCA
>KK119583.1:413536-431686 GCA_000611955.2 Stegodyphus mimosarum
ACTGCCTAATGTGCAAATAAAGCCGCAAAATAATATACATCTCTCTCTCTCTCTATATATATATATATATAAGCGAAATACCGCCGACTCATCACGAGATCTACAAAACTATACACCCGATTGACTTGAAATTTTGCATAGTTACTCATTACATGATGTAGACGGGCACTAAGAACGGATTTTACGTAAATCCTATCCCAAATGGATTTTTGTTATACAACCATCGTTCACACCATTGCAACCATAACAAGCCAGCAGCAGCAACACTTTTCGAAATAAAGTATTTTTATCTCCAACGCGCGAGACTGTTGTCACTCGGGAAAATTAATTAGAAAATTAGTGCATTCAGAGATTTTTAATTGATATTTTGGCTGATTAAAATCGTACGAAGATGGAAATTCCACGGATTTTTTAAATCGGGAATAATGTATTTAGTGTTTGGGAGTGCTATTTTTATTTCATGGTAAAACTTAGAAATTTTTATTAACAAACTCTAGGATATTAAAGCGAGCAGCGGCAACAACTTTCGAATCAAAGAAGATTTTCATCTCCAGCTTGCGAGACTGTTTTTGCCACTCGGAAAATTGAGGGTGAAAATTATCGTTTTTCGGAATATTTAATTAATGTCTCTGCGTTTAGCTACTTTCTTTTTATAAAAAAGGAGAAGTTGATTTTTCCCAGGACCCAGAAAAGAATTGTAGAAAGTTTGGTGACTGTAGCTATAGTAGTGACTGAGTTAATAACGAACACACAAACAGACTTCCTTCTTTTCATATATAATGTGCCCAGCAGAGAGGGCCGGTATCAGCTAGTATATATATATATATGTATTTATATATATGAAATAAGACTGGTTCATTATTGTAATACGATGACTTGGGTGAGAGTTGCAACGGGTTATCCTCGAAGAGGACTGCATCATAACTTCGCTGCGTAGTTAGCAAGATGACACTGGAAGAGCACACTTAACGGTAAGTTCCACACATAATTTTACTTTTCGATGACAATGCACATTATCACTGTGGGTGCGCTATTTCGTTCAGCTTACTTCTTGAACAATGGTCAAATTTAGAAATGTTAACTTTGCATGGATAGAAGACGGCAAGGTAACACAAGCGTTTGGAAGTAGAAGGGAAGGACCAAGAGAAGAATAGGAAGTTGCAGCGTAATTAAGCTTTTATAGCAATTCCATTTCAGATCAGATGACACTTTATTGTACGGTATTTTGGGTCCAGATGTCGTCGGTAAGTGCGCATCAGAACTGCAGGGAGAAAATTTTATGCCGTTATTTTTAGAATGAAACGAAAGTTAAAAGGCTATTAATTTATATTTGAAAGCTAGATTTTATATTTTATATATTAAATATTTTATATTTTACATATATATGTTTATAATAAGTACGTATGGTGTATAATAATAGATAGATGGCGAGAAACTCGACTCCTATATAGCCCGCCCGTGCAAAATGGGTAACAGGCAGTTTATCCGAAAGCTCAAAACCTCTCAATTCCTTAGCCTTTTAACCCCTTGATACTACAGCGGATAACTCATCCTTTCTCTAAATATTGTAACTTTGCATTGCCCATTAACGCATTAAGAGGTCGTTAATTCTTTTACGGACAACAAAGTGTAAGAATCCGTTTGTTGAACGATCAATTGGAAAACTTTTTGTTGCACATACGCAGGCTTGAATCTTCGGATCGGTAGCCCACGTGTACTGTAAAGGAGATTATGTTGAAAAATGGTGTACTTTCTCATTCCCCTGCTTGTGGGCAAATAACCTGGAAAAACATTGATGCAGATAATGTTTGACTTTCCTTCGTTAAACCACTCCAAAATCCAAAGCTGTCTTATATGCTAACGGATATAGTAATTATTTTTATCAAAGAATGCATTAGATATGCAAATTTGTACATATTTGGTAGTGTATCGTACCTGCATTCTTTTTTTCTTGTCTTTGAACATACCTTCAAAATGCGATATGGATTTGCATTTGAGACCAGCTGTATTCAGGATCAATACGATAGTTCTCTTCTAGTTCTACATAAATCTAAGAACATTATGAAACTGCATTCTTGAAAAGCGATACAGTAAACATGCTCCTTAAATATCCGTAAATGGAGATAAATATCTACTTGCATTTATCTTCGAAATTTAATTACAATGTTACGAGAATAACAATACAACGCATTCAAAAATAAACTCCCATTTAAACAGTGTTCTTGTCAAAACACAATATTATCTTATCCCGGATACATAAATCTCACATACTTAATCATCTGTTTCGCTTCATGTATAAATCTAAACCTTAATAATCCCTTTTAGTGAGAAAATTATCTCCCCGGCCAATTACTGAATTCGAAGACACTTGGCATATTAATCATCCCTTTATCAATGTCAGAGTACTGATGTTTAATAACTCCTGTCCTCTATAATTTATGTATATTTGTCAATAATCAAGAACATAATCAATCCCGAGAACAGTTCGACAAGATGAGAGGAAATAGGTAGAGACAAGTGTCGCGGAATAGGTAATTTTAAATTCATGAGAAAATCACCGTGTGTCTGGGCTATGAGAGATGTCATATCAATAATTGCGTTTGAGAATTTCAAGCGTAAGTTTGTAACATCCAGTCAAAACTCATTATCAAAATTCCTTCCTGTTTTGCTTTCTGTAGAATCGAAGAACAAATTGCAAACAATTAACTTTTCCGTCACAAGCAAAATGCACGATTAGATTAGAAGATTGGATTATGTCAATATTTAGTTTAAGAATGTGTACTAATTAATAGATTTTCAATTAACCATGTTTTCGTAACGTTTATTTGTCTTAGTATAGACGGTGCATGCAGTCTGGAATCCATTAGGAATGCATACTAATTAATGGATTTCATTTAAATAAGCTCTACTAATGTTTATTGTTTTACATAGACGGTACAGTTAGAAATAACTCCTCTTTTTTAAGTTCCCTAATGTATTTCCTAATACAATGCTGCTAGTTTGAATAAACACGTAAGCTTCATAAGCCTACCGCAACTGAAATGTAATATTCATTATTAAACAGCAATTTTACCTTAAATCACATTTGTGACCTTTTTCTTCGCATAAAGGAAGTTATGTACATGAGTACATGAACGAGTGGTTACAAAATCTTAGATTGATGAAACAGGAAAAGGTATTTTAATTATGCAGTACTTATTTCGAGAGTAAATGATTGGAATGTTGTTAATATTTACAATCGTTATCTAATATAAGTTGTAATCAAAGTCTAGAGAAAATATTGAAGATGATACTTACGTGGTATAGCTACTTATTTTATATTTCTTTTCATTCCCCAAACGAAACATTCACTGGTAAATAATGTTTTATTCTCCATAGAAAATATTTAGCTTGACATTTCTTGATAACCTTTTCTGATGTAGAAGAACGAAAAAATATAACAGAAATCTAACAAATGATGAACTATTCTCAACAGTTAAAGCTTTAATATTAAGCTAAAATGCTAGTGGTATTTGCTCATCAGTACAGATAAGTTAGACACATGCTCAGTTATAATAATTTAGAAGGAAAATTAATTATCTAGGAGAAATTAGTGCATAGGAGAAAATCTATTGCGTTAGACTACTCAAATAAGGGAACAACGGAGAGGACAGGAACCACATAAAAGCATAGTGGTCTCAAAGTCCCTGGTTGTAAGGGTTAGTCGTTTAGTTGAGCACTCGGATAATCAGTGTAATTCAAGATTCGTTGGCGGCTTCAGTCGTTCATTTTTGTTATTTTATTCAGGAAACGCCTTAACGCTTTTTGGACATAAAGAGATGCCATAGTATCGTCATGGAAACTTCGTAGCCAACATCGAAAAGTGTCGTTAATAACATCAGCAATCCCATAGAAAGCTTGTTCGTAGAACGTAGATCAACATGTTTATATGTTTGTATGTTAACCTTACGCTAAAGCCTGCACGCTCGTATACCACAACTTCATGAATCATTTTTTAGCTTTGGGGCCACGCGAAGCCCCAACAAAATGTTTGATACATTTTAAAAGAAAAAGGATTGTTTTTAAAATATGTACCCTTTGAAGAGTAGTTTTATTTTTCTAAAACTATCATGTCATATAACTATCATAATTTTCAAAAAACGTGTGTCTGTTAAAAACTTCGAAGTTAAACATAGCACACTGCAAATGGAGTCAATAAACCCAAAAGCACAAGAAATATTTTAGTATTAACTGCACCGATATGTACTTCAAAATTATAAAAATTAAAATATTGTTAGGTTTAAAATTTTCATTTATTTCAGTTACGTTTTATTAAGTGAAATCTACGCTTCAAATTCCATCGAATTACTTTTAACAAATACTTCTTATGGTAATAGAAGTGTGTCAAGTAATGTAATACCTTTAAACATAACTGATCAGATTCTTAATTTGTATGTTCCTGTAAATATTTAATATATTATTTAAATCAAAGAACGCTGCAGCAATTTAAATAAGTGCTTACTGTACGCCTAAAAATAGCTTTCTTTAACACATGATTAAATCGATTTTGTCTTCTAAATCTGATTTACAACTACATAGGAATCTATTTAATTCATCGTTTGACTTTTAAATTATTCGTATTTTCTAAGATCAAAGCTACATATTTCTTTGTTTAGGAAATCCCGTTGTTAAAATATACGCCGCCTTGTTACTTATTTTATGTCGCATTTAAAATGCAAATATCGAAAGAATTAATTTATTTCTACCATTATTGGATCAGTAATATATTTTGCAGGGTATAGTGTTTTAGGAAAACATGTTCATTTACTTACTATAATAATGTCAGCTGTATTTTTTATATTTGCATTATATTAATAGTTAACGTAAAAGAATGTAAAATGCATGTCAAACATACGCCTTTTTTATAAACATGAAAATTTAATACATTCATATTTTAATTTGATTTTATCATATTTTTAATAACGTTCTAAATGCATGAAATATTGCACAATAAATCAATAGTTTGACATGAACATATACAATTAAAACTTCATTATTTTTACAAAATTCGAAAACTAATTTTCTTTGGCATAGTAAATTTACATGCAGTAGCAGAAAATCCTCATATTCAAGCATATAACTAAATAAAATAAAATTATCAAATTTAATTCGATAAAATGATTGCATATCTAAACATATTATTTTTATTTTCATGTCTCGCTCCGATTTAAAAAATAATTAGTTATGACTTTTATTACTGATTTCAATATTACATACGTATTCTAGAATCCATTTAAGACACGGTATATGTTACAACCATGTTTACAACTGTCGTTGTAAACATGGATTTGTTTCATATGGATTCTTGCGCGTTTCAAAGTTTATACAACACAAAGAAATGGCAAAAAACTGCAATAAAATATATAACTATGCAAAAAATATTATAAATTAATTAACATCAATTAATAAAGAAGTTAACTCTTGTATTATGTTGGACATAATTAGTCGTAAATTTCTGAAAGCACTAAGTTGAGAAGAAATAAATAAGGGTTGTAAAAAATGGAAAGAAAACAGAGTTTTTAGAATCTTAGCAATCAGTGTTGCATTTCTTCTTAGTTTTGGTTAATACTCATTTCAGCTAAGTTATGCCACATTTAAGATGTTTTAAGACAATTATGATTTAGTAAGCAATATGACGAAAGCTGATTGCATGCAAATTGGCTATAGCCTTTTGCATTCAGAAATTTCTCGAAAACAAATGATCCTATAATGTTGTCCCATCTCGAGATATTTCTAAAAACTCAGTGACTCGAAGTGGTTGCAAAATCTTTGAAATTAAAGTTTATTTTCAGGTTGCCATAATATTCAGTAAATACTTTTGTGCTCATGCAAAAAATATATATTTGTTATGAATGATTTAAAACAGCCTGTTCAAATTCAGATTTACTTTAACATACCGAACAATAGCATGTAGCTATATATTGTTGCAAGTTATACTGTTTTGAAAATACCTTTAATAAATACTCTGGTAGAGCAGAAAGATATTGAAAATTTATTGAAAAAAGTAATAGCTCCCAGCCAGCACCTTCTAGATAGTTAGTGTTTGAGCCAATACGTTCTACGTAGTTACAATTCCTGAGGCAACAGCTTCTAGATAGTTACAAGGCCTGAGCAAGAAAACATGACATCACAGCAGCAGACCGGTTGCTCGGGTCTCCGATCATCATTCATTACTAGTTTTGCTTATTTATTTACTTGGTGTCCGCCGAAAACATCGCGGACGAAAACGTCGCACAGAAAACAAATCAAGGCGAAAACGTCGTAGTACGAAACATCCTGGGACAAAAGAAAGAGAAGAGAAAACACCGCAGTTCTAAAACATCGTGATACAAAATATCGTGGTTGAAAATCAAGCATTTCAAAAACTTCGCAGTTTAAAAACATCGTCTGCGAAAATATGGTGGTAAAAAATAAAGTATAGTTCGACCGCCTTATCCGCGACCATGACCGCAAACACGCATGCGCCATTCGGACCGAATTATTCTCAAAATAGGGTGGAAGGATGGGGAGTTTTCTTATTTCTAGCATATCTCTTTCCGGAGAAGCGAAAACTTTCACGTGACCTTTCACGTCGCAGCAAGTAATAACACCCCTTTTGGACGAGTCTATGTGTTTTGGCAAAATGCCAGCCAGGATTGCGTTTGAGACAGTCGAACTATACTTACAAATCATCGCTTGACGATAACATCGCAAATATGCGTTTCTCAGGGTTCAAAAGTTGTAAGTGCATTCTTGCATAATGATTTTGGAGCGCAAGAAGGAAAAAGGGATATTGTTACGTCTATATTTCCCATATTTTTGAGCAAACTAATACATTTTGTTGAAAATTTAAGAAGGGAACTTAAGCATTTAAAAATTGAAAACGGGTAGAAAATTAATGCAACTTATAGGAATTAATAGAAGTTTTAAATTTACATAGTTAATTAACAAGGGTTATTAATAAATTGATCTTTTTATAAAGTTTTACTGATAATTTTTTATGAAAAATACAGTTCAAAATTGTTTAGTAAAACAAGATAATCGCATAAAAATGTATAGAAAAAGATGACAAACAGCTGCACTACATTACCTCTATGCAAATTGCTTAGTTAATTATCAGATTATTTTCTTTCACGTTTGTTAATCTCTCATTGTTTTAGTGAAAATTATACCTTGTTTTGTTTCTTTTTATTCTTGAAGTACCGTCAACATTTTCACCCTCTTTCCTTCGTTCGCCCCCAAATCATTATGCGAAAATGCAGTTACAACTTTTGAACCTGAAAAACGCATATGTGCGATGTTATCGTCATGCGATCATTTGTAGGTACTTTATTTTTTACCACGATATTTTAGACGGCGGTGTTTTTAAACTGCGAAGTTTACGAACCGCTTTTTTTTACCACGATATTTTGTTGCTACGATGTTTTAGAACTGCGATGTTTCCTCTTTGCTTTTTTTTTCTCCCACGATGTTTTCTACCACAACATTTTCGTCTTACTTTGTTTTCTCTTCAACGTTTTCGTCCGCGATGGTTTTGCGGCCATATTTTCAGCTGTAACCATGTACGTAGCTTTTGCTTTTTTCCTGTTTCCTTCACTTATTATTTGCGATTTATAATTTACGAAAATAATTCACTGTGGTATTTAACAATTAAATCTTATTAATTTTTTTCAGTTTCTTTGTTTCTTATTGCATTGCCAAGTATAGGAAATGAAAACTGAGGAATAAGTTTGATTTGTAATTTTCTTTGTTGATTACTATTACTAGTAGATTATAAACCCTGATCTGTAATTTTTTCTTAGAATATAGTTGAAAGAATTTATCTTAAATTCTACTGAAGACTAAACAGATGACATTTTTTCGAAAAAGTGACGTTACGAAATATATATCCACAAATTCAGATTTCATAAAGTTGAAAAATTCAGAATGGGTTTAATTATGTCAATAATAATTTGTGCAATTTATTAGTAAATAAAGCTAAAATTTATTTTTATTAATTCGCCGTATTCGAATTTAGAAGGCAGCGAATTATTTTTTGGCAACGGAATAAAGCATTGCTGCAATTAAATATATGCATGCTTTTGAAAAAAAGATTGCGATTTTTTTTCAGTGCCTAAAAACTTATACACCGTTACACTATATAAAAATAATGAATAATAGTTTATTACCAAGGTAATCAATTTTATGTTAAATTAAATGGGTAATTAAATATAAATAAATAAACATAAATGAATATAATAAACTATAAAACTGTTTGTCAGTAACTAGCAAAAAATGTAATTCAGTGCTTTTTAAATAATTATTGAATTAAATAAAATTATTACGAAAAATTATCAGAATTTAAGAAGATGAGATCAAAATTCGAGCAAATAAAGAAGTTATATGCGAAATATATGAAAAGAAATGAAGCTTTTATTTAAGAAATGCATGAAAAGAAATAAAACTTTGAATTGATGTCTATCACGATAACGTATTTTAATCGATTATTGAAAACGTATATCATTCAAAAATATACTGACACATTGTCATCGAATATGCTTGTTATAGTAAACTCTGCGAAAATATCTGCAGTATTTTATGCACTTATAATGCAGATATAGTAACTGTAAAGTTATTTGTAATGTAAAGAGATTATTGATCGCTTCCTATACAGGATAGGAAATATATACAACACAAGCATTATAAATAAAAAGGAATCGAGAAATAAAATCTTGCAAGAAATTAACAAATTTAAAACTCCACAAAAAAATTAAAAAGGAGAAACTTTGCAAAAAATAAACTGTACAAGAAATTAAGAAAAGTAAAACTATACAAGAACAAAACAACAAAGCATTAAATTTGTATCCATTTCCATAATGTGTTTACATCAATTTAAACCAGCTTACCAAAGATATTGCTATGTGCCATTACGAGGTGGAGTACATAATCATGTGCCCCTTCCATTGTGTAACGTGTTAGGTGCATTATTGTAAGTTATGCAATACTCTGATGTTGCTAAAAGTTTAAAGCTTCCTTTTAGGCTTCCTTTTAGTTATATCATTTCTTTTTCAACAATAATGTTTTAGCAAAATATCTGTACATACTCGAATATATTTTTAATCATGTTTTCAGCATAATGCCTTCATAAATATATGTCTAAACGATCAAGCATGCTGTGAAAAGTTAACTAATTAATAGCAATTGAACAAACAAACTAAAGATCTCTGATTTTGTGTTTTTAAAAAGAATGGTTCATATCCGAATAAAGTTGTTCTTTGATTACATTGGAACAATAACTGACAACTTTTATCAGATCTCATATCAGATTCAGTAACAGTTTTCAATCATTTGATTATAGTTTGTTTTTCTATTTTCAGTCACTAAAAATATAGCTAGTTTTTCTTTTAAAGATAGACGTTTCCTAAATGGAACAAATAACGAATTAAATTAAATTAATTTGAAATTAATTGAATTTCAAGTTATGCACAATCACAAATATTTGAATGATTTCATAAATATGATGCATAACCGTAATGTAAATGTTTGACGACAATTTCGTATAAAGAAACTTGTTGAAAAACTTATACCGTTAATTTCATGTTAGAAAAGCCAGTCTATTGAAATTCATTGAATTTTTAAACTTTATTTACATAGAAGCAAAGATTTCTTTATAAAAGCACGACAATAAAAATAAAAACTGTATGCAATTTAGAATACATTTTATGTCTTGTGTTTTTCAAAATTTTTTTTTTTTATTTTGCGTGTACAAATCCTTTGTAGGATGGGTTCCAGTTTATTTTGCTTTTCAGCTGAAGTGATAGGTTCATTAATTCCAGAAAGAATTCCTTAAAAGATCTTCAATTGAAAATCCAAATTTAGAGCAACCTTTTTAACATACTTACTGTTCACTGCTCTTCTATTTATTAAATTTAAAAATCTTAGTTTTGGGTTTTATGTTTTCGCCATAAAATATTTTAATCTGTTTTCCGCGAACTATATGAATTAAAAATATGCGTCATAAGGGAAATTAAATGCTGCTCAAAGTATTTACTATTCTTTCATACAAGTTTTTTTATAGGATCATGTCTGAATATTAGTAATTTTCTCATTTTATGTTTATTTGTTCAGCGATTTTCATGGCAAATTTATCATTATTTATTGCTATTTAAATTATTTGCCATATTTATGATTAATTTATTATTATTTAGCATTTATATTTTATTTATACATTACTGTATACTATTTATATATTACTGTCATACTGTTTTAGAAGAAAATTTGTGGGAATTTGGCGAAAAATACACAGTATTTTATTTGAGTTGTTCATAATCTCTGAACAACTTTCTATAGATCGAAAATTTAATTTAAATGTAGGTTCTGAATGGAAGACAGCATCTGAATTTAAAAAGCGAGAGAACAGTAAGAACACGCAATTTATATACACTGGTGTGAAAAAATTAAGGACGAAGTCGAAAAATTAGCATATCAGCTGAATGAAGAGGCAGAGCGGACAGAAAGACCAATCAGGAGAATAAGTAAGGTGATGTACGGTAGCACATGCGCAGATATGCAGGTAGACGTAATGGGGGAGTGTCTGAGTAGTATAAAGCATGTTGTCAGTGTAAGATCAGTATTTCTGGCAAAGAGATTGCACGCCATATAGCAGTTAAAATCACACCGAGTTGCTGCCTCAAATCAATCTGTTAGACGACATCTGGATCCTCTTACCCGAGGTCGAATCATTGGGAAGTTGGAGGAAGGCCGAAGTGTGACAAGTGTGGCTGCAGAGTTCGGAATTGCTCACAGCATCGTTTCATGACTTTGGAGACAATTTCAAACTACAGGAACAGCTATCCGGAGGTTTAGTAGTGGTCGTCCACGAGGAACCACACCCGCAAATGACCGGTATATTGTCTTACATGCCAGAAGAAACAGGCGGCAGACAGCGGGAGAAATCGCTAGACACAAGACACAGGCGACTGGACGACCGATATCGCGTTTTATCGTGGCCAGAAGACTGCACGGTGGTGGTCTGTTTGCACGACGCCCTGTACTGTGTGTACCTCTAACGCCAGCCCATCGGAGAAGGCGTTCTCTGTGGTGCCGGGAACACCGGAATGGAGAGACAATGAATGGGGACGAGTACTCTTTACAGATGAGAGCAGATTCAATCTCAGTAGCGATTCTCATCGCTTGGCAGCTCGTACCTTACCACCAGAAACGATTCCGGAGCTTCGATTGGCGCTGCAAGACGAATGGGCAGCAATGCCTCAACAATTCATTGACCCCTCACTCTCAGCATGGGCAGACGCTGTGAAACCTGCCTAGCAGTCAGGGAGATCATATCCCCTATTAAAGACCGGATGTTTCTTGCTGGACACCCATCACAGGGATGTTTCGGCCTTCAGTCGCATTGCGCTCCATGCTACTTTTTCAATAAAGCTTCTTTTTATCCCTCTGATTTCCCTTTTAGTAAGTGTTGCTTACATTACTCATGTCCTTACGTATTGGGAATCTTACGGTATTAAATGTGTTGATTTGGAAAGCGTAATCAGAGTTACCGTCACGCAGTCTTTTTCAGTTGTGTTACACTCCGTCTTAAGATATACACCTGCAATTATTGCCTAATATGTAAGTCTGAAGATGTTTATGTCTTCTTGTTGATTTGCCTGGTATCTTAAGTTTGGATTTCCGTGGTATTTGGTTAACTTGTTAATAAGTGTATGTAAACCCCTTTTTCAACAATTTTAAACATCTGCGAAGATTTGTTGATTTAATTTATTCTTCTACTTAAATTAATCAAAACTGCGTTACTTGTTAAATAAGAATTTCATAGTTGTTCTGATTTGTGATTCTTTGATGAAACTGTGTTAAATAGAGGATGCACCGAATTCAAAATACCTTAGCTGTTTTAATGCCAAACACATCAGTGATTATTAAGAAGTTAATAAGCTTGAAAAAATTACCTTTTGAAAATGTCTTTAAAATTTAAATTCTAAAACTGAAGTTGTACATTGTTGTAGGGTTCTAGGGACATAAAGTATTTAAACTTTTTATTGTTGCTGAAAGCACTAGCTGTAAAGTTTAAAAAATAATTGTAACGAATAATAATGTATATTCTAAAAGAGTCAGTTTATTTAAAAAAGTTACAAATGAAAATTATTCAGTCTGGAAATTTAAATTAGAGCATTATCTATTAAATGAAGGTATACCGTTACGTTCGAAGAAAAGCCATAAATTAATTATGATACTTAATTAAAAAGTAACAGAAAAGCTAGAGCTTTAATACACCTAAATATTTCGGATTAGCAAATAATTCAACATACAGCTATTCGCACAATACAGTAAAATCTGCTATAGAACAAAATCTGTTCACGAACATGCAAATGTAACAAATAAATTATTTCTTAGAAAATTGTATTCTATTTGGTATAATGAACGTTCTAAATGCAGAAATACATGAATCGAGTATTAGAATTGACTGAAAAGCTGCGGAGTATGAATGACGAAGTTAGTAAATAAAACTTAATAGCAATTTTATTATACTTTTTACCACTTCATAACCGCAATAACGAGTAAATCAGAAACTTAATTGTCACTAGGGCGTGTAAAAAATAAATTGATAGATGAGCATTATGGACGTGTGGAATATAAGCAAGCTCAAAACTACGATTTAATTTCTTTAAAAGGCAAACGCAAAGACAAATTGAAGTATAAGGTATAATGTCAAACAGCAAACATACAAAGTGTAGAAAACGTGAAAATAAAAGAATTAAAAAAATAATTTTCTTAAGAAAAGTTTTCAAAACTGAGAATTCACAAGTTCAATTTAATCATGTTCTAAAAATGAAACATAAGTCAAAAACGCAAGAATGAGTTATCGACTCAAGAACCTCAATGCATATGGCCAAAGCATATATATGTACAGATACATATAGGATATAATCTTTTCTTTCTCAGTTAAATGAGTCAAATAAACAGACAGTAACTGTAGAAAATGGGGAAAATAAAAAATTCTTATGATTCTCGAAGGCTATTTCGAAATTCAAAATTTAAATGGTCAAATTATACAATTAAAGTTAGAAATTGTACTGGATGTACCTGATTTAGATGATAACTTACTATCTGTACAATCGTGCACGAATAAAGGTTGTATTGTTCCATTTTGTTTTAATAAATATACCATTAAATGAAATAATGTACTTACAACCTCAAGGTTTATGTAAGATGACCGCAAGATCTTTCGACGACCAAATATATTTAGCTACCGTTGTTTCGTGTTTTAATACAAACTAATGTATGGCTATAAAAAGACATAAAGGGTCTGGGCCACAGATATATAGATGGTATAGAAACACTTGAGAAAATTATGTGGTAGACGGCATAAACTTAGTAAGCGCACTCATAATATTGAATGTTCGAATTTATATAACAGACAAACTAATAGAAAAAACTTGATCAAAAAGGTGTCTTAGGTATTAGAATTCACTCGATTTAGTATACACAAAAGTATAAATTAAGAAACAATGAAACAAATAGAAAGATTCATGCCATGCATTCCCATCTATAGATATTAAAAGCACATGGATAGACTTTAACCCAAAGCATGACACCAAGCTCACCTCCGTCCTCTTACAAGAATATGAATCAACCACTTTCCTAATTTACGTCTTTACGTTAAACTAATGATGAGAACCAATCGTAGGATACCACGCAAATCAATGACAAGAAGAAGTTTTCAGATATTCCCTGTTCTCAGTTTAGTCTGGCAGTGGCTATAGCAAAGCCGAAAAGTATCCATAATTGATAAAATACGTGAGTGATTTAAGGACTTTCACTGCTTAATATCAGAAATTTAAACAAGGATTTTATAATAATAAATTAATCAAATCCATATTTATGCATGCATAATATATATATATATATATATATATATTCAAATATTGTTTCGATTTGAAGTATATATATATATATATATTTCAAATCGAAACAATATTTGAATTAAAAACAAACGGAACGGTTTTTGAATTACCTTTCAAGAAAAGTAAACCTGCACCTGTAATAAGGTTAGTGAATTTGCAACGAAATGTTTCACGGAATCAACATCAGTCTAAGGTAGTCTAAGGAAAACTTTAGTTACTAAATACTTTAGTTATCTAAATACAAATCGAGTCTAAGGCACTTTAACCAGTCTAAGGGCATTCATTTTCTAATTCCGAAAGTTGAACCTAATTTATAATTTAATTATACGTACGCTCTTGTTCGTGTGCTAAAACGTTCTTGTTTGCAGTTATATTAAAGATTTCGACCTCTCAAAATGTGATACAAAATCTTTCTTTCGCGTCGAAATATTTTTGCCATTTATCATCAGACTACAAATTTCCGCGTCAAATTAGATAATTCACGTTTAAAGAAAGGAAAATCAGTTTCTTAACTCTCATACTTAATTCTGTTTAAATATCAGTTCCATATAAAGAGTAAATGCTGCATGAAACTGCATGCGCATATCTAGGAGACCCTATTTAAAATCTGGAAAACTAAACGGCTCTTAAACTTATTATTTGAAACATTTATAATAATAATAAAATGACTCTATATATAAATAATCAAAAGGGAAATTCCACCAGCATTGGGTTCATTAAAGCATAACAGCAGAGAATAATTAAAATAATTAAAAATTAAAAAACTGTCGCATGTATTTTAGCGAATTTTTTCAGAGGAATGGTGTATAGATATAAAGATTTAATTATCCTGAATTGTGGTAAAAGGAAGTGTCTGACAACTTTAACATCGTGTGACACACACAAAAAAAAAAAAAAAAAATATCAGAAACAGCCTAACGAAAAGCAGTAACTTTTTCAAAAGAAAAAAAAAAGAAATGGAATTATTCACGTAAAGTTACAAAGGTTTGGATAATTAAATGAACGCCAACGCCACACAGTAAAAACCAAATTTTCGCTGACGTATTTGTATTCAAAACAAGAAGAAAGTATTTGAAATAAAAAAATGTACTGTGAAGACATATGTATTCCAGTCAGTCTAGGGCATACGTGAGCTGTGCTTGTCTACATAGTGACATTAGACTGCATGTTTAGAAAGTAGGTGATAATTGTCTTATAGTATTCCGAAACTGCTCTCTTATTTTTTTAGAGTAAAGTCATGGGAAACTAAATTAATAAGTTGAAATAAAGCAAATTTATGTAATATCACTAATAACGGAGCACAGCATTTATATTGTTACGAAAAATTCGGCGGTTGCGCCTGTATGTAAGCTTTCCGGCATAGCACTAGGGTTGCCATAAAATAGTGTAGGGCAGGGTTGCCAGATTGGCGACTTTATCGCCCATTTGGCGACCAAATTGGCGATATCCCATGGTCCAATCGGGAAGCTTCTAGAATAACTTCCTGTCGAGAGATTTCTCGAAACGTGTCGAACTTAAAGAAAAGCTATATAAACCCTTGCGTGTCTGAGAGCGAGGAGTTAGTTGCGAAATTGTGAAGTGTTGCGAGAGTTTTGGTGAACGGAAAGCAATCGAGATAGTGTTTGCCGTGAAGCTATCTTTACAGTATAGCTTGACAGTGTATTGGTGATTGTTCCACGGTGTTTATTATAAGTTTAGTGTTGCCGTGAAGCTACCTTTACAGTTACAGCCTGAAGCTGTGTTGCTGATTGTTTCAGCGTATTTATTGTAGATTTTCGACGCTTTTAAAGGTAATTTTGGAACTGTGCTGTAAATAGTGATTCCTGTAAATAAATTGTGCTTTTTATTGTTCTGCATCGTGTTTTCATCGGATACTCTCAAATCTACGAACCCGTAAAACGCAACAATATTAAAAATGGGTAACTCTCCTCTTAGGAACACAATGCGTGTGTTGATATTTTAGCAGCGTCGAGTAACTTTTTTAATGCTTTGCTCCATTCTGCATATTTTTTTTAATTCTGTCGTATCAGGAAAACTATTGGAAAATTGATAAGATTGTTTAACATGATTTTAGTTTTGACACATAAGCTTATTTTCTTTCAAAACTGTTATCGTCTCTGCGACCACGTTCCCAAAATAATCTGTTAAAAGATTTACACACTTATATCACCTTATAACGTTCTAGCGGTTTTTAATTTTTATTTTTTTAAAGTTTTATCAAAGCAAATCGGGTTTGGTACATGAAGTGTTACTATAATATTAAGTTAATATAAAATTTTAACTTGTTTAACTCAGCATAACTTTTTTTGGTGTGTGAAAGATGATAACATGTTTTATGATAGCTGCAGTTCTTAAAAGGAAGTTTGTTATCAGTACTCATAACTAACAATCTTATTCAGCTCTATTGCCTTCACTACTAATTTTTCTTAGACGTTTTCTCTTTCCAATGATTTATATTATTTTATGCTGCAATATATTTACAAATAGCATAGTGATTCTGTGGAAGGTTTGGGGATATCTTTTGAAAATTAAATTTAATGAAAGTAAGAACTTATGTTCTGCAACTTAACGTTAATTTCAGTGTAATTAATTATTAATCCGATAATATACTTGTATCCCATTAGTCATTCGTTTAGTTTCCGAAATTTAAATCTAGCTCTTCAAAATTTTAAAAAAATGTACATTTTTAATGTTTACGTCAATGATTTCATAATGATATCAATAAGTTTAAGGGCGTACCCCCGTAATACAAAACATCAAAATATCTTTAGAACGTCTTCTCAACTCGCTGTATTCCTGGACACATTGGACACATTTTGAAGATTGATTCTTAAATAACTTGAAACTTTACAATGCAACGTCCTGAGGAAGCATTTTTAATTCGCTATTCGAAGATGTGCTGAAATTGTGTATAATCGGAAGTCTTGAGGATCTCGTCATTCAATACCCTATGGATATTAGTGCTGCACTTTCTGATGGTTGCTATTATTAGTTCTTCTGCAGATTTTGGGTATTCGAATTTGCTTGAAGTTGTCCTGGGATTAGGATGTGTCATGGGACATTTGAAACGATGTGCTCAACGGGTATTCACAAATCTCCTGAAGGTGTGGTAATAAGACCTTATTACATCCAGTGCACCTTCGAGGACATTTAGCAAAGTTGTCCTAGGGATATTCTGGAATGTGGTATTAAACATGTAGAAAGTAAATTTGGTAAGGCAGGTGAATATTCCAGGATGTCCGTCAGGATGTGCGCGATCCCATGAGTAAAATCTGTTTGTGATATATGAATATCTAATTTAAAATATAAATTTGTATACAACGGATACTTTAGTTATTTAAATATCATGTTTGTATACGATATCGTCCGCCTATCTGCTTCTGAATGTAGTAAAACCCAACAATAATACTATTACATTAAACTGTTGTATATCGCAAAATGTACAGTTTGATATATTTTTTATTTGAATATAATGCCTGTTAAGGTATCGTGCGTTTTCAACAGCTACTTGTTCTAAAATCCACTCATATTTTTTATATTCTTTCTCTGATTCTATTTTCTTTTACTCTGCCTCTTAAAATACATGCCACAAAGCATTAGTGGTTAATTTTAATTTGCATCAAATTTCAGCTAAAAAAGGTAATGAATTCTGTCATCCGCATTCTTAATTCAGTAGCGTATTTCAAAGAAATTTCCTGTTTAAAAACCCCCTTCATTTCAGACATTATTTCGTATGTTTTTTTTTCAAAGGCAGAGTGGATTTTCAAAGGCAGTTACAGTTTGTAACTGAATCCGTTAATCTCTACTAAGGCCAGATGTGGTGGCCTCTTTGTTATGGAGGCACCTAATAGGTGAGCCACCATTGCCTCCTATGAAGAGACGAACAGTTACAACCATGCCTTCTCCGGGATTCGAAATCAGGCCCCTCAGTATCGCAGTCAGGCTCCCCTAACCACTATACCATCTGGCGTTTTTCGTATGTTCATTTAGATGTTTCTAGTATATACACTCACGTTTGTGAAAATTGCAACACCATGAAGGACTTACGCGAGTGAGCTGAAATTTTCAGGAAATGCAAAGTAGCGCATGATATGCAAATGATTAGAATTGCAAATCCGTAGCGCATGCGTATGCTGAGCAGCGCCCTCTGAACGGCTGATGGATCCGAATAAATAGCTGTAGCGAGGCGTGTATGGTTATCGGTGGTAATCTGCTAGTGGTAAACGTTAAC
>KK119583.1:444366-458862 GCA_000611955.2 Stegodyphus mimosarum
ACGTTGTATTTAAATAAATCAGTTTATAAGCACAAACAGAGTGTCCTGATACTTGCAGTCATATTTAATTACACTCCTTTTCATTTACACTGATTTTTAAAAACTTACTGAAAAAAATTAAGAATTAAAAAATTACAAACTGAGGGGGCGTGGCATTTAAAGGGCTGTCAATATGTTTATAAGCATTTTATACCATTTATTACCGTCAGATCATTTCAAAATTTCTCTTCAGTGTAGTAAGGGTATTAAGGTACTTTCTAGCAAAAAATTTAAAAATCGGTTATTTTATCGATTTTTGAGTACCGAGTCCACTTAAGAGTTTTCCATCGAAAGAAACACCCTCCAAAGAATATGTCCTCTAGACAAGAAGAAAACTAATTTTAAATTAAAACGTAGTTTTCAGGCAGTAACTTAGTGTATATGAGAATTCAGTTATGCAACTATTAGATTTTAGAACATGTAGTTTAGATAATCAATTCATTAAATTCCCAAGTGACGGTTATAGTATGTATTATACGTACTATATTAATTGTAAGGTAGAGGATATAATTACATCCGAGATTAAGAGACTGTTTAATTTGCATAAAATAGATGATATCCTAAATTAATAATAATTATCTTTGAGGCTCACTATTGGCAAATTCAAGTATACAGTCAAATGAATCGCTAATTCAAGTATTCCATGCAAATGCACTTCGTAGCTAGATTATAGAATTAGAGTTCAAGCTGCTACATATCAGAATGACGAAAATACTTACATTTCCATTAGACGAGTGGTACGAGATATTAAAGTTAGGTAGTACTAGATATAAAACAGTTTACGAGAGATTTAACTCTATCTTCAATATATTAAACTATTAATAACCATATTAACCATATAATATTTTAAAACGTGTTATATTATTAAAAACTTAAATTGCAGTTATGAACAAAGTCTAGATTAATTCCAACTGTAATCCAAATGTTACTAGAAAATAATAAGTATATAAGTTATTAATCAAGGAAAGAGCATGCTTTTTGTAATTATATATCAGTTTGGTTTGGATTATTAAGTGTTGGCAACTGCCTTTGATTCCCCTAGCGCATGTGCATGATAAGCAAGCTCATTGCTATGTAATATTTTTTAGCAGTTAGCCAATGTCAGTGGTGAGTATCGTATGTAAGAGAGAAGCGCTAAGTGATGTGGAATCATGCATCTTACTTATTATATTTCTACTCTGCTGTTCTACGTCTTCATAGCAAAAATAAATGTTTGTCATGTAGATGGAAGACGTCATTTTTATTCTACATTAAGATTATGGCAAAGCACACTAGAAGTATTTGCCTAAGGGGAGGGCGGTCTTCGTGAGGACATTCTAAGAGAAACTGGCTTGTACACACGTTACACATGGGGAAAACCACGAAAACGACCACGCAGCCAGCCTGTTCGCAGAATTCGAACCTCGGACCGAACTATCAGTATATTAGTGGGATACAGTATAGAAACTTACATTTTTATCAATGTATATGAAGATTCTTACACATAAATATTAATGTAATAGTTGGATAGCTTTCAAAAAGGCAGTAGATATTAAAGTTTTTACAACCTACTATTCAGTACTTTCGTTTTCGATATTCGGTACTAAAGTTACACATTTTCTAAAATAAAAAACAATAATTTATTTCACTTTGGAATGGCTACAATGGAAAAAATCTCTTAAAAATGGATTTTAGGGAATAAATTTAAGGAAATAACTTAATAGTGCGATTGCACGCTGTTAAGAAAAAATAGCATATCTATGCATTATCAAAAAAATTCTTTTGTAAAAATGAGATTTAGAGAAATACGAAAAATCATTACGGGCATCAGTATTTTCCTTTCAGAAAATACAGGGTGATTCTGATGGAACTTACAGGGTGAATGAACGCAGCTGTACGAGTAATATTCGGCATAGATTATACGGTCAGAACGCAAGCGGTCAGAAGTTAAATGGTTTCCACTGTCACAGTTAAAGAATTAGCACAAGAATGAAAGGATGTACTTCAGGAAACATTTCATTAACAGAAATGTATTTGATGTACATGCTCAAAGAAACTGCTCGAAAGATCTTCCGCCAGCTGTAATGTGTTTCAAACCTGCCGGATACGCACTGACGCATATTTGCGAAGTCACCAGGCATTTTCCGAGGATCGCCAGCAACAACGGTGATCCTGGCGACTAGATCCATATTGGTTTCAACGGGACACTCATAGATTAGGCTTTTCATAAGGCCAAGTCCAAACACGAGAGATCTGGTGATCTTAGTGACCAGGCTATGGGACCGCTTCGATCAATCCATCGGCCTTGGAATTTCGTATTTCTTATAACCAGCCATTCTCTTGGTAATCCAAGGTAGAAAATACCATTGGGTGGGAGGACCGATTCTTTTTATACCATTTACAATACCATCTAGCGGCTCGCCATTCCTAACTTTCTATGAGGAATATTGCTTGTACAGCTGTGTTCTATAATTCCGTAAAGTTTTGCCAACTTTTCCAGATTAACCATATATAGTGAACTAAACAAACATTCTGACGTTGCATTATTTTCTTACTTGATTTACTCAAATACCGTTCTTTGTTCCAAACAAAGTTGTCACTTGACAATGTGTTAAACACGAAGAAAAATGAATACCTGTATTTTTGATACCCGAGTAAAATTGCATAAAAATATACAAAAAGTGATCGCGTATTCTGTCTAATTTCATTTTGGTAAAAATTTCGGTCGATAAGATACCCTGTTATTGGAAAAGACGTAATTGCGTATTGTATGATAACGTGTATAGCGATTGACGTGATTACAAAAAGAATGAGTAAATCACATATATTCAAGGAAAGAAAATGCTGAAATTTATATTGTATTTAATACTTATAATTAAATTGAGCGGAGTTAGAAATAAATAATAAAAAGAATTAACAACCAGTAGGTTACAACAGGAATAATATAAGATTTCAATTACCATATTATGATATTAAATCTGTACTGTATTCATGTGACCTGTGGTGTACGTTTAAAAGAAAGATCTCTTAATACCAAGACCCAGATTTACGTATATAGTTGTCGATTTTACTATTGAATGAAAAATATAAAAATCTACTGAATCACTCATTTACTCTCTTGACTAGTTAGCAGTAATCGAGCGATAATTATTTTTAATGTACGATGAATTATAAATAAAACAGAGAGAAAGGTAAATAATTATACGCTGAAATAATTTACAAATGTGTAAGAGGCAGATCATGTATGTATCTCGAGTGCTAATGTGTAAAATGCATTATATAAAAGATTATCATTTGTTTCAATGGGCTTGACACTCATTATCTACAATTGTAAATACGACTTCAAGTTTTAGAGAGTAAAACGAACGAAAAAATATTTATGATAACATATTATCATTTAAATATGAAAAGAACTCTATTCTTGAAACACATTGCAGCTCAAATTTTATAATTCATAACTATAGAAATATATAAAGCTATTCATTTGCACCTGAAGTGATAGTTAATTTCAGATGAAGTATGGCTTCGTATAGAGGAATCTCTCTGAGCTGCTCCCAAATTTAAACTGCGAGCTTGTCTACCGACCGTGAAGTCTCCCAATTTAATTGCTTGCATGGCATCAATTTAAGGCACTTTAAATTCCATAGCAGCAGAAACTGGGAATCAGTGGCATGTCGTTGAACAGATCTCAAATTGATGATCTGCTGGCGTTTTTGAATTAATTTAACAAGAGTAATGGCAACCGCCAGGATCTAAACTAGAATATTTTTTTAGAACATGTAGTTTGAATTTCTAGTACAGAAGGTACTCACATTGCTATATCCTTAATAACTTCGTGTAGATTAATCTAGATGTCAGAGTTTCTGGTTTAGAGATTAGAAAAATATGGTGCTTTAAATTTCAGAAAATGAAATTTTATCATGCTAATTGAAAATCAATTTACCATCAAATTTTGAATATTTAATTTTAAATATATGTATGGAATTTTAAATTCTAATAAATATCTAAATGATATATCATTTAAAATGACGCTGTATTGAGCAAAGTAGGAGAACAACCAGCCGGCGTAAAATTGCACTCCGGTTCTAATCTTGAAGGACAGATGGACTGTAGTATCTAGCCCAAAACCCTTTCGATATGTCGGTATCAGGTAAAAAAGTGTTATAGGTACAGATATAGGTAGAAGCAAAGGGAAAACCAGTTATTAACCAAATGGGGAATAAGGTATTGTTTTCATATCCTAACTATCTAGAAACCCCAACACCTCACAGATTTCCAAATAGTATCTGAGTCCGCAAAAGATAAACGCTTCATCCATTTGACATTGTCTTTTCCTGCCACCCGGAGTGACTCGCTTGGAATCCCATCCTTTAGTATCTGCGCTTTAGTGGTGTTATAACATGTTATTACACACATTGTTTACATTTAACATTACATATAAAACTTTTTTGCATGATTATCTAATTCAAAAATTTGCTTGATTCTTTAATTTTTCTTTGAAATAGTTTTACATTTTCTATTTTTAATTCAAATGTACACCACTTTATGTTATTGATTTGGTTTGGTCTTTAATGTCTTGGATTTTTGCCATTAAAAATTTGGCAACTTCATTAATTTCTATTAGTGAGTTATAGTTGAGTTCTTTGGATGAGCTGGAAACCGTTTTTAGTATTTTCCCAGCTCAGGGAATATCGGTGAATTTATTGCACATTCGTTTTGTAATCTTGTAAAGTTTGGTTGCAATATCCAAGTTTTAATTTCCTATTTCAAAAGAGATAGTCATATGGTCAGAAATAATTAATTCAGTATGTCACTTAATAGTATTGTTGCTTAGCTTACGTGATGAAAAAGCTGGACCATACTTTAACTCTTGATGTTCCAAATGTTGGAAGAGCGACGGAGCTAATATACTATTATACAGGATAAATTAAAAAAAATAAAGATATAAACCAGGTAGAAATCTTCAACGATTGCTCCATCGATGCCATATCTGGAAAACTAAAAATAGACAGATGTATGGAGAGTGAATCCAACATTACTTCGCAAATACAAATTATTTTCCTGTATCATAAAATGTGCTCAGAAGTTCGAGTGGGATCAAAGAATCACCGAAGTAGTCTTATGACAGTCCAATTCGCCTCTTTATGATATGAGGGGATTTTTTTAACTTTTTGAAGGAGTTATTCAAGTGCATTCAAACTAGTAAGTCTTCTTATGGTGAAAAATGTGCAAAGATAATTTAAAAGTTCCTGTTATTTGTTATTTCTTGAAGTTGTGACAAAGTTTCTTTTGCATAATTTAAGAGGGCACTTGAAGTTTTATTTTCGCATGCCAGGACTTATATAATCTATAGATTTTCTTCTGCGTTATAATGATAAATATTAGAATTACGTGTACGTTCACAGACTCTGTTTCTAATACAGTATATTTCTTGAAGCAGAAATAGTTCGAAGCTGGTTTCGAAAGCAAATTGTGTTAATATTGCTGTTGTTACAATTTTTAGAATTTCGTTTTGTGAAAAATCTTTTAGAATTGATCAATTATTATCTTTGCAGATTGTTTTCTTGTTTCACCTGACCTCTATCAGCTCGTTGGCATTTTCATTTTCTTTTATTGCATTTTAGTATTACCTGTATCTTCATTCTTTTCTCATATGATTCCATGGCCACCTCCTTTAATTTTAGTCATTTTTTTTAACATTTACGTTTTTCAGAGAGTGGTTGTTTATGGTACCCTTAATTGAGTTTTTATTGTCTTTTTATAGAATAGTAGCAATTTTGAAAAACGTTGAAAGCTGGTTCGCGCATTTACTAAATATGTATTGTTGTTACTCTTCGGGATGTTGTATAGAGGTACGATGTTATTATTGAAGCCTAGCTTGTGGGTGAAAGTTCTTGGATTTAATAAGCCTTGGTATTGGAATAGCTGATTCCATTATGGATTGTTGTGAGACATGGGATTCTTTACAGCATTCGATACATATTCTCATTTGCGAGAATGTTTCATTTAAGTGGATAGATGCGTTTTTTGATTGTTCACGTTAGCTAAGTCGTTTATTTTGCTCAAAACCTATAGCTTTCTATGCATGTCTTTTGTAACTACCTTTCTTTTCCTTCTCCTGAATTTTGTAATTTCAGTGCATTTTATATTCATGGCAGGTTTTCTAAATCTTTGGATTCGGTGTCTGTTCCTTGAGAACTGGGATTTTCGTCTTTTTCTATAAACATCACTTCTGTTTTTTTTTTTTTTTTTTTTATTGAGTCTTGTAGCTGGCAAAGTTCATATTAGGTGGCCGATCATCCATAATCGTTTGTTTCTTCTTGAATATTATTTGTATATTGGCATTTCTCATTATTAATTTTTTATGTATTTTCACTTTCGCTATTCGAAGTTTGGGAATTAGATATACAATTAAGTGGGATTTTGTGTCTACATTTGTCATACTAATTCTCTTTTTTCGTTTATTTCTAATTTCGATTCTAGCTGAAATAAGTATATGAGGTTTATAGTCAAAAGAATGTTTTGACGAGTTATTACTTTGATATCAAGCTAGTTTTTTTTGCTTGAAAATAAAATGATTAAACAAATCTAAAAGTTGAGCTTTTTGAATTCTTCTATTATGGAAAAATATTCATTAATAACACCATTTACTATTATTTACTATTATATTAAATTTATCGTTTGTTATAATTCTAATATGAAATTTCATGCTGTTGTTGCGAATAAAATAACTCATTTATCAGAGACTTATTTCAAGAATAGAAGATGTTGGATGTGTATACTTTGAAATAAATAAACAAAAAAAAATTCTGAAAAATTTCAGATTTTATGTTATGCCCAAAGGGCGTTTGCTTAACGTTTTGTGTCTTACCTTTATTTATAAATATCATGTTCTTCACACTTAAACCATAAAATTTAATTCAACAGCAATATCACAATGTAATTTTAAAAGATCCGATAAATCTTTAAACTTTCCGATACAAAGCCTCGCGTGCTCGAGATAATTTTTTTTTCGGTATAGTGTTACCATTGCTCGTTTTGAAATCGTTGAGTTTCTTAATCAAAAACTCATAAATCCTTAACAAAATATGAAGTAGCTAATAAAATAAATTCCAGATTCCAAATTTGGGATTCCAGATGCCCATATTCGGTGGAGACATACATTATTCAAAATTTGATGGCTCTAGGTACCGTTGTTTTATCACAATGCGAGAAACATACATACATTTAGACAGACCTTTTCTTATTTAATTTCTTTAAATATAATGCAGGGTAATAATATTTGGTGACAAAAATTCGCAAATGATTCAGACTTCTAAAGTTTTCAAGTTCTAAAGTTAAAGGCAAAATGCCGAAAGGAAATTAATAGCCCTTGTGGGCTAACGCATTCTTCTTCCTTTGTTCATAGCATAATGTGCCGCAGGTAAATTTTAGAAGTGTGTAACGCCCGAAATGTATATTCTAAATTACTGCACCAAGTTGTGTCATAAGAAAGTATCTCCACCAAGAAAATTAAAAGACTGTGAAAAGAAATGCTTTTTGATTCCTCAATTTTTGCTTCATTTTCTCCAGAATTCTCGCAGCCTGACTGCATAATGTCAAAGGCATATGCCCTTTAAAAAACGTTTAGCTCAGCAACTCCTTCCCTCGGCCATTGCCTCAGCGTTCATCTGTTTCGAATATACATTCACGTTTGTGAAAATTGCAACACCAAGAAGGAATCGTCATAATTGAATGCAATTTAATACACAGTTGAGTGGTAGTGGTACAAATAAATGATTAAATGTTCAAAGCAAACAAACAAGAACAAGAGATCAGAATCAGTATTTTGTGTGGCCACCACGCGCCCCAATAAGTGCTGCTACACGACGTGGCATGGAGTCAAACAAAGTTTGAATGTCTGACTGAGGAAGAGCATTCCATATCGTTTGTACGCGTACCCAAAGTTCGTCTGCAGACGCAACAGGACGAGGATCACGAGCAAGACGCCGACCAATGACATCCCACACATGTTCAATTGGCGACATATCCGGGGAACACGCAGGCCAAGGAAGAAGCTGTACCTGCTGCGCTGCAAAGAAGGATTTAACAATCCGAGCAGTATGAGGGCGGGCATTGTCCTGTTGAAATACAGCGCCTGGCAAGCTTTGAAGGAAGGGAACAGCTTCGGGCTGTAGAACTTCACGGATATACCGGTTGCTGTTCAGATTGCCCACAATTCGTAGCAATTGAGATCGTCTATGATATGCTATGGCGCCCCAGACCATAACTCCGGGTGTTCGTCCACTGTGGCGTTCGATAATGCACTCCGGAAGGTGGCGTTCACCGGCATAGCGTCTGACACGAATGCGGCCATCATGGTACCACAAATTAAAGCGGGATTCGTCAGAAAACACGACATGCTGCCAATCAGCACGCCAGTCTCTATGCTGATTGGCCCATTGTAGCCGCAGGCGGCGATGGTCGTGCGTTAGGGGGATCCTGTATAAAGGAGTCCGTGCGCGCAGTCCACACTGCAGCAGACGTCTACGAATTGATGAAGCACACAATGAAACACCTGTAGCTATTGACCACAGTGCTGCCAATTGTCTAGAGGAAGCTGTACGGTCCGTCCGCGCCATGCGGACCAGGTGTCTATCATCGCGAGCTGACGTCACATTTCGGGGTCCACTCCCGGATTTCCGAGTTGTCCGACACTCGTCCGTCCACTGCTTCCAAACGCGCATCACTGTGCTGCTGTTACGCTGCACACGAGAGGCTACTGCACGATACGACAATCCAGCTTCACGAAGGCCGATGATTCTCCCTCGTTCAAACTCTGTAAGTTGTTCAAATCTCGCTCTCTTTCGTCGACGAGGCATAAGTACAGATTGAGTTAACGTTTACCACTAGCAGATAACCACCGATAACCATACACGCCTCGCTACAGCCGTCTATTTATTCGGATCCATCAGCCGTTCAGAGGGCGCTGCTCAGCATACGCATGCGCTACGGATTTGCAATTCTAATCATTTGCATATCATGCGCTACTTTGCATTTCCTGAAAATTTCAGCTCACTCGCGTAAGTCCTTCATGGTGTTGCAATTTTCACAAACGTGAGTGTATATATATTTATGCTATTATTCTATTATTAGGTCCTACAATATGGAAGATCCGCATTTAAGTAAGATTACAATAAATGATTCTACCATTAGTTTTCACTTTTGGATATTGTTAGCTTTTAGTTGAATCTTCATAAAATTTACTATTAAATTATCTCTACATTCATCTGTTGTAAAATCCAAATATTTGTCACAAAATGCTATTCTGAAATAGTACTATTCGATGATATAAAATTTGCATCAGTTACCTTTCTTTACATAATTAGTAATTATAAAAACCAGAAATCATAAAAGTACGTCTGACACAGACTACCGATGGTGATGAGATGGTAAAAAGGAGTAGGATATTTTCGGATTCTCCCACGGGCACTCAAAATTGGAACTGGGTTATTCAAATGCGAATATTTATCCTTCAGGTGCCCAAGGCTTTTGAGAATGATACGCACAAATCCTTCTTTCTTAGCCACGATGAATCCGAATATCTGATGCAGCTCTGTAACTAGTCTGGTGATGTATATATGACCAAGAATATTTTCACTAGATGTTCTAGATAAATATAAAAAATCTCAATAATTGTCCAAACCATTAAGGCGATTTATAAGAAAAGAAAGCGTCCAAGTATAAAATAGCAGCGGCATCTTGTAGTTATGATCAAGAAAATATTTATTCTTGAAAATTTGGAAAAACTAAGCCTTTTTGGAGACTCACCATAAGACCCCTGGATAAAGCTTTTCAAATCAGATGGAATAGTCGAGAAATCACGCCCCCATTGCAAAAATATATCATTAAAACCCTGTATAATGAAATTATTGGTTGGTTCATTATGGGAATGAACCCTGTCCCGAATGAGTACTGATTAAAAAAAAAATCAAAACAGATTTTATCGGGAAGACCCAATGGGAGAGCTGCATAGACTTCTGAGTTAAGTGATTAATCTATTTACATTCTCTATTTCCCAACAATTATTTCACGTTTTTGAGACAGTCATCTCAAATACGCATAATGCAAAAATGCAATGTTCGTGTTATGCTGAGATATTGATCCCTTGCTCTATATGAAAATTTTATATCAAATTCACTAAATATTTTTTTAATATTGTGCGAGTATGCATTTGGATACAAAGCAGTAATAGACAACAAGCATGTAGTCAATCTACAACATAACAATATTTTTAGTATAAGAAGAACGGACGATTTTTTAAATTATTTCTTTAACTTGTAATGTTTATCGTAAGTTTTTAACAGTTATCTTTAGCTACTTTCCTCTCCCTCTTAATTTCAGCTTAGAATTTCCTACGAGTATGTGTTTTTAGAATCGCGTTTAATGGAAATGAGTAAGAGTAGTATTTAAGTCGAATTTTCATTATCTTCGAGAGAGAGCCTCAGAATTTCTGACTAGCGCGCATTTGCCTTTTGGCTACGTCTCGCTAAGCTGTTACTACGCTCGGCCGTATTTCAATCCCTGGATACCTTCTCTAGCTTATTCAATGTTTAGGGGCCAATAACTTAGAATTTTAATAGTTTCAGCTACATCTTTTCAGTTAAGGATTAGTTAAGTCTTAGTTCTTATCATTTTGAGTTCCAAGCCCAAGTGGAGGCTTTGCTGTACGCCCTGAGAAAGAAGTCGACTGTTTAATTCTTATTTTGAGAAATAAAGGGTAATTAACCCTTCTAGAGTTTACGTTTCTATTCCTGAACTAAAGTAATTATTCGCTTAGCTGTTCACGAGATTTCTATACATTTAGCTGTTAGGTAAAAGGGTGAAACCCCAAAACCTATTTACAATTAATATTAATCTAATCAGTACATCATTAAAATAATTTTGTAATGTAGTTTACGTTTTTCAAAAGCCTTTTGTTTCCAGTGTTTGATTTTTCTCAATTTAGTTGTATAAAACAAGAAACACATAATGGAAAAAGAAAAGTGCAGATGAAAATTTCTGAGGCTAAAATAAATATGCCACTAAAAGAACTTTTTATTGCTATCATTTTCGAGTACAGTATTCCACTGGTATTACCTTTTAAGTAAAAAATGCAATAAAATAAACATTAACCTCTAAAATCATTTTTTAAAACATTAACCTCTAAAATCGGTTAATAATATAATTTTAAAAGTTTACACAGCAGCTAAAATATTTAATTATTAATTTCCTTCCTAAACATAGGTTTCATATGTGTTACTAAAAATAATATATCGCTTCAAACTTGTGTGACCTTTGAATATTTTAATGAGGTGTTTTATTGTACCATAAAACAAAAAAGGATGGAAAATATTCTCTTCTTTGTTTGGAAGAAAATGCTGATCACTTTAAATTTAGAGACACTTGTGTTGAAATAATTATCTTTATATCCCTTTATTACATCTTTTCCAAAGTACTTTTTTAAACGAATACAAAATCAGCTCATCGAGCTATGCTATCGACAGTTTCGAAATTAATGGGAGAGTGGTACTTCAAAAAGCAATTTTTCATTTCTGCTGTCTTAGATGCATAAGCATTTGTCAAAAACACAACACTAATACCCATAACAAATAAATCAACTTTGCGTATCTCCATGACTGTAAAACATCAAGGTACATATGCGCTTCAAGCTTCTTCATCCAAATCGTTTTATGAGCCAATGAACGTTAGAACAGTTTTAAATAAAAGAATAAATTCAGTCAAGCCTTCACTCTTTTATTCATAAATGTATGAAATAAAAATGTGTTTCGCCTTTCATAGTTTATTGCATCTGCATTGAAGATAGTTAACAATTATTCATTTCAGGGAATGTTTTATAGCCTTATAATTCCTTTCCACTTAAGAAAAATAGTATTACTTAATCCATAAATTGGACATAACATATGTTGCTATTCCTTTTACCTACAACAGAAAGGACGATTACAAATGTTCAAGTATTAAATGCAAAAGTAAATTTAAAGCAATTTGCTCTACAAAATATCGCATTATTAAATTTATGTCTTAATTACCGTTCCCCCATAGCACATATCCTCAGGATGTCCTATTTGAGTTCCGGGACATACTTAGGATATCCTGAGTATGTCGATTCTCAGATGTCCTGTGGAGATCATAATTTAACATCCTGAGGATGTCGAAGTCGTTATATCTCGGAATATATGGGAATGTCCTGAAGTTGTTGATTATCAGACGTCTAGAGGACTTCACCAATTTCACATCCTGAAGATATTCATACTGCATCTTGTGGAGGACCATTGTCAAACATTCTGAGGATATTGTTCACAAATTTAACAATTTAATGGTTTGTCATTGCACATCTGAGAGAATGCACAATACTCACTTTTCATAAGTATTTTGCTAAGTGTTGTTTCTAAATGCTGTTTCTTTAAAATACTGATATACTCAAATGTACTGAGACTATCCGTGAAAAATAAGTAGCTTTTATAGCAACAGAAGATCTTCACTGGAATGTAAGGAAGATTACTGGAGTATACTGTTTGATATTTTATTGCGCAGTTGGGAGTATGTGTTTAAGAGGTCAAAAAGTATTTCAAATCCTGAGAACATCCCATACGCTGTCCATGGGACCTAGATAGGATGTTCTAAATATATACTAGGATGTGACGTTAAGCATTTGAGAGGGTGAGTTTAGAAGGAAACTGGGATATTACAGGATGCCCTGAGGATGTAGTAAGTAGGACTTTAAATCCTAATAACATTCTGTAGCTGTCGATAGGATCTAAACAGGATGTTCTGGTGATGTAATGGGATGTGTCTAGGAGGTTAATGGGATATTCCAGGATGTCCTGAGTATGTGTGGTAATTAGGGCTTCAGATCCTGACAACATTCCGTACGCTTGAGATAGTTAGGATGTCC
This sequence comes from Stegodyphus mimosarum, assembly GCA_000611955.2. Classification (NCBI taxonomy): domain Eukaryota; kingdom Metazoa; phylum Arthropoda; class Arachnida; order Araneae; family Eresidae; genus Stegodyphus; species Stegodyphus mimosarum. Next base: position 457,319 of record KK119583.1, read on the forward strand.
TGAAGATCTGTCGGGATGAGACATTAAGCACTCAGGAGGAGATGTCTTTAGGAGGTTCGGGGGGATATTCCGGGATGTCCTGAGGTTGTGAGCTTATTCGGCGATGGGTTTGAACTGATATAGACAGTTAGCGGAATTTATAACATGGCATATGACAAATTGATTTATTTCCAAAAACAAGCAAGAGAAATGTCAACAGATCTGAGTTTATTCACTCGAGTAAGAGGGAGTTCAACTTCTTACGCTGCTTATTATTTCTACACATATTTTAATAATATAAATTAAACTCAGTATCCTACCGTGAGCTTTCCTTGAGAGGAAGATAGCTTTAATACCTGAGAAACTAACAGTCTAACTTTCACATACTAAGAATTGGTATAAAATTTAAGAAACTAGCTAGTAGCTTTCATTTATTTCGTTCATTTAAGTGCATTCCGACTGGAACACGTTTAAAAATAATTGAAATGTTACGTGCTTTCTTTCCTCAAACACTGAATGAAACTCCCAACTGCTTGAAGTTGTATTAATTGATACCGGGAATGAAGGGAATTTGGTAAAATTAAATTAGTCGTATGAGAATTTTATGTATAAATGTTTCAGCGCTTCTCCTAACCCCGCAACAAGTATAAATTTTTAATCTTGTGCAAAGAATCAACTATTATAAAAAGCTTGCGTGACGTCTGCACAATGAATACATACAATGAAAGACTCTTTTCTTCAAAACATATTGTAAAGTAAATTTAAAATGTATTCAAAAGGGATTTCAACAGATTTTTAGCAGTTTTCAAATATATTTTAGCTTATTTCTTCTAATTTTATCTGTTACTTAATTAGCTCTTAATTTCGAGAAATCTTATTTTATACTGTTTAAACATTATACAGTATATTTTGTTTGAGTCCTTTTTAATTTATTGTAAAAACACTTTAAAACAATTTTAAAAAATATATTTTATTCCATTTTTTATTTTTATTAAACAGTTTTATGACCTTACATTATTTTAATTAATTTAATTTATATTTTATTTGGCACTTTCGTTTTTATTTATTTCATGAATTTATAACCATCCAGATGCAATTCAGAAACGGAGCTTTGTTAAAGAAATTTTAGTTACTGCTTGGAAAAGACCGTAGAACTTGAAACTATTTGTTTTATTACATTATTTTTCTTTTGGTATCCTATCCGTTTTCTTTATGTTGCAGTTTTGACGTATTTTCCTCATGTTAGACTGGTAACCACCAAATTATGATTTCATGATTGTGGCTTGCTTTCCAGTAGCATACAGAGTGAATTTATTAATTTATAATATTTTTAAATTTGAAAAAATTTTAATTTATAAATTTAAATTTTGAATTTGGTATGTATATATATGTATTGAAAATACATATTCCGTAAATTTATCACCGATTAATCTGGTATTTATTTTCATATCAATAATATTTTTCTTCTGAAGTAGCCCAAAAATGTACTGTAGAAAAAAATTAGAAAACTTTTATTAGCAAGTAGCAACATTTAACACTTTTTAAAAGAATATATTAATTTATAA
>KK119583.1:465193-504673 GCA_000611955.2 Stegodyphus mimosarum
TTTTTTTTTTTTACAAAATATATTTAAAATTTTTCTGCTAATTTACAGTAAAATCTCGAAAGTACAGAGCAATGAATTGCTTTACGGATTTGAGTGAAAAGGTGGTAAATGTAGTTATTGCTATCTATGAATTATCTTTTTTTCCTTTAAAGATTTAGTTCGATAACTAACACGATAAACATACAGCATTATTTTATAAAAAAAAAGTTATACGTAAATCGAATTATTATCTTGCAAGGTATTTTCTCACTCTTTTCCGCATAACTGGAACCATAATCGACGCGTATTCGATAGATCCAGGGTTTGGGTTACGGTTAGGGCATTCCACATTTTTCACGTTTCCTGCCTCAAAATAACCTAATGAATCTGTAAGTGGCGCCCGAACTAAAAGGTATTGGACGATAATTTGTCACAGGTTTTGGCAATTGGGTCCCGTCATCCCTAGTGACCCTTTAAAAGGAGAACTATTACAAAGTATAGTCTAACTTTTTTTCCTCATGCCTTCGTGGTGTAACTGGAAGCATACTCGACGCGCCTGCGAGAGGTCCACTGTTCGAGTTCCAGCCAGGGCATTATACATGTTTTACGTCTCCTACAGAGGACCACGGTTCGAGTACCAGCGAGGGCACTGCACACGTTTCACGTCTCTCCTGCTTCTGTTGTTCTTGTTGTTGCACATGCTCACTTGTCTGACAGAGTCATCCCAAGCCCACGAGAATTCTCGTGTCAAGGAGCGCTATATTACGCCTGTCGTTGGCAATAGCCTTGAGCACTTAACAAGTAACATTACGATTTGGCTCAGTTCCACCCCCCCAATTTTGATGGAGAGCACCCGGGGGGGGACGGGTCCGAGGGTCTCTCACCCCTATCCCCTTCCACCAAACCACATGAGAGGACTTTCGGCTGGCCGCATATTTAAAGTGCCGCCATGCCGCACCGACACTATACATTTACAAACATCCATGCCTTCTCCGGGATTCGAACCCGAGCCCTTTGGCACGGCAGTAAGCGACGCTAACCACTACACCGGTTGGGCGGCTTTCCTGCTTGTAAAAACCTAATGCATCTGCGATCTTAATTTATGCGTTTACGTCTAACATTTTAAAATAAAGAGCTTATGGCGTAAAACATTTTGCCTTAGGAAGTGCGCTGAATTGAAAAAGGTTCATTATATTTTCTGGATTTTAACATATTTACCCCACTCCTGACGACACAATCTCAGAATTGTATGCAGTTAACAATTTGGTTTTACAATTGTAGTTAACAATTTATTTTCAGAATTACAATACATTTTTTAGAATTTTGTAAATTTTGTATAACACAAATTCTTGTACATCTATGTATATATGTGCGTTTAGGGCTTGATATAATGTATTTTGTTATGATTAATGTAGTGTTTCATATATATTTTACAGCTTTTAACGTTTATCTACAGTTAAGTATATCAGTTAAGTACAGTAAGTTATCTTATCATTTTATGAACGCACATATCACTCAATTTAGTACACACTGCATGTTTAAAAGTATTATATTATTTTAGCCAAATTTTGTCCAACTAAGTTTTGGAAATCTCATATATAATTCAGATACAGATAACAGAATTGATCGTCACAACTTTAAGAGACAAAAGAAACAGATTTCTTAATATAATAACGTAGCGGAAGGTTAAATGTTGATGAGAAAGAACAGAATTACGAAAAACAAAAGAAAAGAAATGTCAGGATATTTGCCAGAAATAGGGCTTCATACTTAAAATAACTCTTAAAATGAGGGACCAGCAGCTGCAGTATACACATCACAATAACGAAGGATCTCAGTCGCAAATTGTATTTCTTGAAGATCTTGTCGTAAAAATAACGTCGCTGCGGCATAAATAAGCGATATGACCGATTGCATGTTTACTTCTGCAGCAATGATTTATTATGAACTGTAATAGAACTTTAACTGCATGAAGAAACTGAAGATCATGATATGCTGTATAAGCAGCAGTATAGAACTAAACATTAATTTAAATTAAAATGGATGCATAAGCACAGAAACTTAACATAACATTAAAAATAACTGATAATGGATTATTATAATTATTCTGTTTTATAAATATAAAATAAATAATATAAAAATTACTACCTATTTAATTACAAATTGGAATATGATACTTATTACATAAAATACAAAATGAATTATTTTAAATAACTTTTATAATTATTCGATTTCAGGATAAGTCAGGTGAATGGGTAAAATGAAATTAATAGAATGTATCATATCAGCGGACATGGATCTATATTTTTGAGCACGATTTGAAATACTGGAAAAAATAGAACGTAACGCCCCTTACATATTAGTTGGTTATTAAAAATAATATTTCATGTTTCCTGACCTAGCAACATATTAAATAATATTATTTCTTTCTTTTTAGCTGATAAAAAATAATTCACAGAATTTATATCGATGGATTACTGTCTGACTTTACATTTCTAGCGGTATTTGCGAATTCAGAGCTGAACTATTTTCTGTTTCCTTAGTATTCTGGAAAGACTTGTGTAGCTTAATATAAAATCTTCAGGGTTTTTGAACATTTTTCTTGGATGATCGATTCTTCTTGAAATACATTTATATTTTAGGAGTTTAGATGTTATATGCTAATTCTCCTACTAGTATTAAAGTTAATGCTCATTTTTAGATGCTTGAATGTTTATAGATTCATGACGCTTCCTGTCAGAGAGTTGGCCACAGTTTGGTAGCTGTAATACATTTTTCTTCTATATCCGCAGTGATATTCAATTAGTTTTTATTTTTAAATTACTATAGTTGAGCATGTTTAATGAAGATGTAAGGTAAAATTCACTTTGACTTGGAAGCAATCAACTGTCTCCCCATTTTAACCTGCCAGAAGTATTCTAGCTCAGGTCAGTACACGAACAATAAGTAAATAAAACAAAAACAGCTAAATATTTATTTTCAGCTTTACTACTACATGACCGAACTGAAACCATTCATGGATAATCCGTTTGTCATACTCTTAGAATTAGGTTCGAATTCTTGAGAAAATGTGATTTCTGAAATTGTGTATTGCATTTGCGAGATGGGCAGATTTAAAATGCTACTGAATCTAAAATTTAGGAAGTAAGAGCTCGATGGTAGCGAAACTGGAAGGACAAAACTTTGGATGCATCACCGGGATAATTATCCTATAAAATTGCATTAATTTATATTGTCATCTATGAGTTAACTAAACAAATGTAAAGCATAACACTTGACTCTTGACCAGAAGGAAATTCGTCGGATGATATTATTGTTATTAAGAATGTTTCTGACAGACAAATAATGTAAGTTAGAACAACAAATAAAAATTTAAATCCAGATCCTACTAACTGGGATGCATTATTACTAAGGTATTGACATAAATTCGAATAAAAGAAAATTCTTTATACGGGATGCAACAATGCTAACGGTAGATTATCATACAAGAACTTCACTATGAATTGCATATATTACCAAACTTCTGTCTTAAAAACTTAGACTATGGCTCCTGCTTAACACTCATTTATATATTCTAGTGGGAGAGAGGAAACAAGAGAAACGCAGGGAATATTTTAACATAAGAAATCATGTGTTAATTAAAATAAATCTTAGAAAGAATAATATTACCTTTCCATTGCTAAATTTAATATTTATATTTATTTCTATACTATAGGCGTAAATTCGATACATTTTAGTTGAGCCTGGTATTACGCTATATATATCGGAATATTTAAGATTTATTCACCTGAAAAACATACGCTTATTCTCACTTTTCAGTTTAATTATCACTTCATTTCTTAAAATATTCACATTAATCTCGTTTTCCTTCCTCTTTTACTGCTCTGGCTTTTCCATCAGAATACGAAATTGAATTTAAATTTTAAATGTGGAGCGATAATCTAAGTAGGCGAAAGTAGCTTGTTATAGTAAAATTCTGTAGCTGTCTACCTATAACGCTGAACCAAGAGGTAGTAAGTTTGCTTTTAACTGAATTTGGTGAATTGTCACCAGGTAGCGGAAGTCAAGTTATTAGAAGTCAAGTTATTTAGTTGATTTAAATTGTGACTTAAAATTAGCTTGAATTCTTCTTATCTGTCCACTCCAACATATGCGGAACATAATTTTGTTAATTATTGTATTTTTCATAACTTAAACAGAAGTACATGTAAATCTATTAACTGTTTTTTTATTGTCTATAGTTAATACAGGGTGTTTATAAAGTCCCGGACCCATTTTGATGTTTAATAACTCATAAAATAATAAAGATAGATTAAAATTAATCACATAAATGGTTAGATAAACTTAAAAATTTTCATATCCCTTTTCAATGAACTTCCACGTGTGGCCCCTTTGTCGCACGGAAAATATCGAGTCGATATTCAATTTCACGCCAGGTACCGGCAAGCATGTCGGCATCCACAGAGGCTATTGCTGTTGTAATTCTGGCTTTTAGGTCATCAATGTTCGACACTCTCCTCCTGTAAACGTTGTCCTTTACAAATTCCCAAAGAATAGCGTTCCAGCGGCGTTATATCAGGTGATCTGGATGGCCGAGGAATTAGACCTCCTCGCCCAATCCATCTTCCTGTAAAATGGTCATTCAAAGAACTACGAAATATGGTACCAAAATGAGGTGGTGCACCATCTTGTTGGAAACAGACATGTGGGTGAAGCTCTTCTAGTTGTGGAAATACGAAGCTTTCCAACATGTCTAAGTATACGACTGATGAGACCGTCTTTTCTGTAAAAAAGAAAGGCCCAATGACTCGGTCGTGCATTAATCCACACCACACATTAACCTTTGGGGAATCCCTTTGTGCCTCACGGTATTCATGGGGTTTTCAGATCCCCATATGCGAGATAAAAACTACTTAAAGAGAGAAAAATGCAATTAATAAGCAGACGATATTTAGAAAAGTACAGATATTTAGACTGGAAAAAGAAATTATCTGAAATTAACCACACGCGCAGACGATATTTACAAAAGTAAAGATATTCAAACCTGATAAGGAAACTATATAAGTTATTCCATCAATAAATGGCATAAGTTTGCTTATATCTTCATTATTTCATGACATATTAAACATCAAAATGGGTCCGGGACTTTATAAACACCCTGTATTTTGGGATAAAGTGTAAATGGGATGGTATTTCGTTTAACAATAAGAAGGCTAGATTGCATTTAGATAAAGCCAGTCTGAATATAAACTAATAAAGTGACAGCACAAAGAAGATGACAGACATGTATGCTTGAAGAAGCATGCATGCATGTATGAAACGCTTGATTTTGCAGACAAAAGATGTGTCGAAAAATAGACGGCTGCTAGCGGTTGCTAGCGAAAAATAGACGGTGCGGTGTTTAGCAGGTTGGTACCTGATATTTCTTCTAACATTCTTGTTTTATATCCTAACATAATCCCTTTACCCTAGACCATTTAAAGGTTAAAAAGTTTTAACACGAACTGGTCACCTTTTAACTTGAATATTTATGTTTTAATAACATACATTTCAGACTTTATTTAGCTGTATGCCAGTCCATAAATACATTTTTTTAATATTAAGAAACATGTTTTGATGTATATTTCATTTACGTTTGTTTGAAACTGACATTTTCCTTTCCGGATCATAATCTACCAAAGAACGCGCTATATTCTGAAAATGGCACATCCGGAATGACATGACAGAAAATATTATGCACTAAAAATTATTTTATACTCGTACTTTTTTATTTCGATATTCGCTGCAAAATATTCCATTTCAGTTTAATCAAATATCATTAAGATGGCTTTCTGTGTAAACCGTATAATTTTTAACAATATACACTGGTGTGCAAAAATTAAGGACGAAGTCGAAAAATTAGCATATCAGCTGAACGAAGAGGCAGAGCGGACAGAAAGACCAATCAGGAGATTAAGTAAGGTGATGTACGGTAGCACATGCGCAGATATGCAGGTAGACATAATGGGGGAGTGTCTGAATAGTATAAAGCATGTTGTCGATGTAAGATCAGTGTTTCTGGCAAAGAGATTGCACGCCGTATAGCAAGTAAAATCACACCGAGTTGCTGCCTCAGCGAGAAATGGCGAATAATCAATCTGTTAGACGACATCTGGATGCTTTTACCCGAGGTCGAATCATTGGGAAGTTGGAGGAAGGCCGCAGTGTGACAAGAGCGGCTGCAGAGTTCGGAATTGCTCACAGCATCGTTTCACGACTTTGGAGACAATTTCAAACTACAGGAACAGCTATCCGAGGGTTTAGTAGTGGTCGTCTACGAGGAACCACACCCGCAGATGACCGGTATATTGCCTTACAGGCCAGAAGAAACAGGCGGCAGATAGCGGGACAAATCGCTAGACACAAGTCACGACGATATCGCGTTTTACCGTAGCCAGAAGACTGCACGGTGGTGGTCTGTTTGCACGACGCCCTGTACGGTGTGTACCTCTAAGCCCATCGGAGAAGGCGTTCTCTGTGGTGCCGGGAACACCGGAATTGGAGAGACAATGAATGGGGACGAGTACTCTTTACAGATGAGAGCAGATTTAGTCTGAGTTGCGATTCTAGACACATACACATCTGGACAGAGCGGGGAACACGCAATAACCCCTTCAACATCATCAAAAGGGACTGTTTTGGAGGTCGCGGAGTTCTCGTTCGAGCAGACATAATGCTTGGTAGCCGGACCGACCTTCATATCTCCCAAGGAGGTTCCTCACCTGGGACTGCTATTGTAACGAGGTTCTTCTTCCTTACATGCGTCTTTTCACAAGGGCTATGGGTCCTCAGTTCCTCTTCATGGACGACAACGCTCCACCTCATCGCACAGTTACTGTCGAAGAGCTGTTGGAGAGTGAAGATATTGAGCACATGGATTGGTCGGCAAGTTCTCTGGATCTAAACCCCGTCAAGCATGTACGGCACTTACTAGGGAGACTCGTGGCAGCACGTAACTTATCGCCAGTAACGATTCCGAAACTGCGATTGGTGCTACAAGAGGAACGAGCAGCAGTGTCTCAACAGCTCATTAACAACCACATATCCAGCATGCACAAATGATGTGAAACCTGCCTAGCAGTCAGGGGAGATCATATCCCCTATTAAAGACCGGATGTTTCTTGCTGGACACCCATCACAGGGATGTTTCGGCCTTCAGTCGCATTGCGCTCCATGCTACTTTTTCAATAAAGCTTCTTTTTATCCCTCTGATTTCTCTTTTAATAAGTGTTGCTTACATTACTCATGTCCTTACATATTGGGAATCTTACGGTATTAAATGTGTTGATTTGGAAAGCTTTTGTACAAAGTTATATTGAAAAAACCGTCTCGTCCTTAATTTTTGCACACCAGTGTATTGTTGCTTCTACGGTAGAAAAACGTTTTCTTAAAGAAAAAAAAATGGGATAAAAAGTGCTCGTTAAGGTTTCATTCCATTAGATTTTTTTTCACGTTCCATTTAATTTTGAGATAGCACTGTCGTAATCATGCGACATCAATAATTAATTTTTGTATTTACTTAAAATATGTGAACATAAGAGAGAAGTTTTGCAGAAATGGAACATATTACTGAATTATCTAATAATACTGCTGAGTATTTAGTAAATGCGATATATTTTACTTAAATAAGTGTTAATTTTTAATTTTTTGTGAAGGAAATCTCTTCCTATTAATATATATGAATATATATGATATTGTATATGTGTGTAATCAATATATGTGAGCCTAAAATATGTACATTAATAAATATGACATATATGAATAATATATGTACATAATTAATATATGCATAATGAATATGTATATACATAATACACATATATAAATAAAGTTACATGTTAAGAATTAAGCGCTATTATAAACGATGGTGATATTTGTTTTTGTGGCTTATACTGGCGACGGAGGGTAGGGAGTTTCGTGACATCAACAATCGAGGAATAACAATTGACATTAATGCAAAGCGCAGCATTGTTTATTCTTCAGTCCAATTACAAGTGTGTCTCTTGAGATAAGTATTTCAACTTTTCATTCAGTGAACAACAGAGTTCATAGTTCTTCAGTCAATGCAAAACATGCAGGTGTATGCTTTTATCGGCCAAATGCAACAACTGGGTGGTCATTTATCAAAGGACGCTCTTTGAAGAGAATTGCATTTCGAGGAAAACAAACCACAAACTTAACACAAATTTACTTCAGGACGAGGAAGTTACACAAGACCTGAAGTAATAATTGGAGTAGTGCAAGACGTGGGCCGTAGTTCGCAACGAAAATATCAATTTCAGACTGCATATTCATTAGACACATGTATCATCCAACAGAGGCCAACGCATGCACAATTGCACACGACCCGTCCTCATTTTCTGGCATCAATAGCCTGTTTACTGATATCTATATTTATATCCTAATCGGAAAAATTCGTATAGAAAAATTTTGGGACGTTAATCACATATTCATTTCATCAAAACAAATAAATGCTTTCTTTCTCAAATTTGCTTCATAAAAGGATTGCAACAGTTTCTTAAACGTCATTAGATACTATGAACTTACTTTATATTTATCTCTTTAATTTATAACTCATTCTTATTCTATAGAATAGTTGTGAAGTTGTAAGGTTTTAGTTAAACTAACAAAGTTTTATTTTAATTTGATTTTTTCTATCTGTTCTTATTTCAACCTCCCGTTAGAATAAGCACGCGTTTCAGCTTTATGCTAATCTGAAGTGGAGCCAAGTTGCTATTTAAACGGTAGGTAGGAACCTCTCAATGTGAGAGAGCTTTAAGTCTCAGACCACTGCTACTCTATTCGACGTTCGGCTGACTAGCTAGTATTTAAATTCTAAGCCGTAGCGCTGTTACGCTATTACTTATTGAAGTGATTCTAAGTACGTTAGTATTAGTTAAATCTTGCTACGCACCATTTAGCATAGATGCCAACCTTGCGTTCATAGCTCTGTGAGCAACGACGACTCAATTTCTATTTAATTTAATTTAAATTATTTGATTGTTCAGTTTAGGCCCAAGTGCGGTCATTATTTTCTGTATCCCTCCGAGTTGCGAAGTGGCTGTATATAATTGTGGTTTAATGTGGTTTAATAAAAGAGGATTTTTAAATCCCTCTAAAGTGCAGTTCTTCTACCACTTAACCACAGTTTTCTACCACAGAACATAGCTTCATTCAGCTCCCTGTTCAAGATCAGGACTTCTAGTTTTCACGAAGATGTTCGCCAAGAATATGCACCGAACACTCAGTCCTGACAAAGTATTTACTATAAGATTTCGAACTATATTCTGTAAATTATGCCTTTGATGACCGCCCGGTGACGACGTGGATAGCGCGTCGCGCAGCTGCACCACAGGTCCGAGGTTCGATTCCCGGAGTTTCGATCCTCGAGTCCAAGGTTGACTCAGCCTTTCATGCCTCAAGTGGGTCGATAAATTGAGTACCAAATTCGCTTGAGGACTAAACACCGGGGTCCTGCGACAAGCTGAGCATTTGCCCAGGGCATATGCTGATGCACTCTGGGGCCCAAAATGTCAAGAAAGCAGAAAAAGGACACTGCAGGCCGTGGCCCAGTTGGGTTAGTTGCGCCACTGATTTTAGTTTATGCCTTTGATATTAAAATAATTAAAGAGACAGTTAAAAGATGTAATGCTTCTGTTATTAATTGTGGGACGACAGTTTGCTGATTCCCTTTTTGACTCAATTTTTTGTCATTTATTTTGTTTATTCCAATAGCTTACATTTACAATGTAGTTCAGTTTCATATAAGTTTATTTTTTAACATTACGTCTAATTTTCTTATAATAAATTTCAATAGAACACCATTATTGCATACTTTGAACGTATACATTTTTATCATACATTTTGAACATTTTAAGTTTCCAGGTTACTATTACACAGGAAAGAAAAATGAGTATTTTTCTCTGAAAACGCTGAAATAACGAAATACGTTTGACGAAATCCAAAGGAAATTTTTAATAGCATAATTTTAATTATCAGCTGTGCTATTTCAGTCCGCAAGCCAACAGGATCAAAACAATATTGCAGACATTTGACCCTGCGAAACAACACATTCAATGTGTTATATCAACATGGAATTATGAGTAATTTATACATTCGATTTCTCATTAAACAAATAATTCAAAGTTACCTAACCAGTAAGTGTTCTTCTAGGAGACTTTCTCTCACATAAATAAAAAAGTCGCAGTACCTATTTGTCTAAAAAAGCATATTAATTGTCATTGCTGTTTGAAATGGCTTAAGAATTTCCACGATACTACTTTATATTAAAAAGAAATATGAAGATATATTTATCATTCGAAATGATATTTCTAATACGACTGCAGTTTTAGGTTATACGTGATGTTTTTATGCCGCATTACTGACTTGGCATAAAAGTTATATTTTAAAAGCGTATTTCCCTTTTTCCTAGGCGTGTTTTTTATGGAAACATATACATAACTGGCATTTACTAAGCCAAGCAAAAATAAGCACTAAGATAAATTATACATGAACTGACATTACTTAGAATAAAAATTATTTGGTCGGAAACTAGATAAAAATTCATTTACATAATTTAAAGAAAGAACATATTTTTTTAAGCAAACGAAATCCCCAAAACTGAAGAAAATTAAAATTGATAAAAAAAAGCACACATTCTTGCATCTATAAATAAATTTATGTTGCGAAAAATTATTTAATAAAACAGAACTGATAAATGCTTGGCCTCCAAAAGAAAAATAAGCATCTTACTTACATTCATTTCCCAAATAGCATTTTTTTTTTATATTATGTTTGTTACGGCACCACCTTTTTCAGATTAACATCAATTCCTTATTCATTACACATGTCTGTTTTTATATTACTAGCATGAAAGCTTGGTTTTAATCTGCATCTAACACACGTTAGCATATTTGCACATTTAGAAAATTTTCTAAGCGCTCAAGTATGTTAATTTCTAACTGCGGTTTAATATTTTAAGCTTCTATAGTTTAAGATGTTTAGCTGAAAGTTTGACTGTAATTTTATATGGCGAAGATGAATGGAGGGATAACTGTAAGCATATTTTCTTACAATTACTGTTTTTAAGGTTATAACTGTAACAGAATAACACTTAAATCTTGAATATCTCTTAAATTTGCCATATTTTTCATTAAATAAATATTTGCATACGTAAGAAACAAATGTAAGAGTTAATGAAATAAATATGAAATATAAGGATTGTAGATAGAATGAAATAGGCTTCAAAAAAATTACGGTACGAGAGTAAAATGGATTGTTTTTTGCTTTAATAATATCTGTTTGTGACAAATAACATTTAAATGCATTAATGCGATTATTTATTACAAGACAATCAAAACTTGAAAGCATTTAGGCTTTCTTCCTCACATTAACTATTTTAATTATATCTGACTATAGATATTTTTTCTACTACAACGGCATTGGTCACTGTGGAGGCACCTAATAGGCGGTCACCGCTGCCGCCTATGACGGAACAGACAATTTTACATCTGTGCCTTCTCCGGGATTCGAACACGGGCCTTTCGGGAACGCAGACAGGTTCCCCTAACCACTATACCGTGTGGACGATAAGTGTAGTTATATATGTAAATGTGTATAAATTGTACTTAAATGTAATTAATGAATTTAGTAGTAGTAAATGTAAAATTTGCACGTGTATAAAAATTAAAATGCCAGAAAATAGGAAATAAGCTGTTACTCTCCGTGCTTATATCTTTGAAAAACAATTCATTAATTAAAAATGTCAATATTTATTAATTCAAAAATGAACACTCAAAATTATTTGCATATATATTTATATACATAATTTTAAAATTTTAGCATATTTTCACCTTCAAAATAGTTAGCTTCAACATTTAGGAACAGAATTTCTGTAATTTCCCAGAATTCAGAAACGTTATCATTTATTGTTAGTTGCCCCGAAAACGAAATATTTGTATGATTACTTTCGTCTAAACTCTTTCTACATTTTGAGGATTTATTTTCTGCCAAAGTAGAAAAGTACGTGGCTGTTTCAATTGAGGAAGCATTTGGAATAAAACTAAGGGAGTCAATTATAGCTGATTGTAAACGTTTTCCAAAATCTAATTACAGTCGATCGCACATTAGGTGATCCAATTATAATTGATCACATCGTGTCCATTAAATATAGCTACCAATTTGCGCTGATGATGAGGTTCTGGATGAGCAAGCGTAATTTAAATCAGTTAAATTAAAACAATTTTATAATGTAGATCACTGGCAAGTCAATAACATGAATTTATGACACAAGCGCTGCACATTAAAGTAATGGAACTGCATCTAAATGCTTTAAAATTATATAAATGCAACTTAAATGGCTTTTTTTGCATACACATTACCAGCAACAATGTCATCTTGATAGAACATTAGTTATTTGTCTGTGGTTCTAGCCATAAAGTTTTGTATTTTTTATGTACGCTTGCAGTGTGGTGTGATATTGTTCCACCTATACTCTGAATGAGTTAGCAGTTAGTTGTTCATAATACAGAATATACTGCCTTCGCATTATTAATGAGCCCAGATACCTATTAGAATAAACTGGATTCTGAATATACCATCCGAAGGAAACACACTTTTGTTCTCTCAAAGATTTATAGCTGACCATAGAGCTGATCAAATTTTAACTCGTATCATCAAATATCACTGCAGCAACATTTGTCATACTGATTTCATAATTCGAAAGTAAGGCTTTCAAAAATATGCAGGGATAAGATACACAAAGCATTGAGATCAGCTGAAGCTTTAGGTAAAAATATTGTTAAAAATGGAAAAATGAAAGTAAAATAATAATAATATTTAGATCTGTTGCACTCTTACGAGATTTAAACTAACTGGAAATTTTATACATATGTAAACAGGTACATGTCACTTGACCTTCATCATATATCACTCAAACTTTTATTTATGATGCATTGTAGCTGCGTAAATATTTCATAATTATGATATGTTGACTAAAATGCTATTGATTTCAATACGATAATTTTTATCCTGGAAAATAGAAACCAGCATATTACTTAATGACGTAATAGCCCTTTTTTCCTGATATTTGTCACAGTTATTTTCAAAAATTCATATCTTATAAATGAGCTATTCAAAATATTTATGTTTTCTATACTGAATTTCTGAGAATTGACTTCTAAATTAGTAAGCCTATCTAAAATAATTAGCATAAAGTTACTTCAACCATGAAAAAGAAAAATAAATTTTTATCACTTTTACATTAAAAGGTGTGAAATGTTTGGTATTTTTAGGAAATGTTCCTTTCATGCATTTGATTGTGTTCTGAAATTTTCATATTGCAATGCTTTAATAAGTATTTTATATTTTTAACAACTTCGTGTATGTGTATATTACAAAAGAATGTTAATACAAATTCTTTATGCGAAGCAGGCTACATAATAATTATCTGCGACTCAGAACAGTGGAAAATAAAACTAAATTCATTGCTTTTATCCACACTTGAATTTTACAATAATATGTCATTTGCGTTGTTCCCTTTACTGAGTTTCATAGCAAAATAAAATTTAAAACAGCGATAAAAATAACGAATTCATCTTGTACAACATGCATTGCTAGCGGGGACTGAATACTTCGAGACTGGATATACTATTTGTAAACTCACAATCTTTCAAATCACCTCCAGCAAAGAGTTTAGGGAGTTAAGTAAAGCTATTTTCTGGACGATTAAAGTTACTAAACCGATAAATGAGGCTGTCGGGAATAATTTCCGCAAAATTACCATCGTTTCCCGCGATATGTTTGCGGAGAAATACCTTTTCGGAAGCCCTGTTTCCATATATATCAAATAGGTGAATCTTGTTCACTGATTGCCATACTTTCGAAATCCACAGCCCAAAATTTTCACAAGAGTTTTTCTGAGGACTTACATGCAAATGACAAACTGCGCGTTTAAATTCGCATTGAATATTAGGGTTTAGCATTACTTCAAACGGGTATAAATAAAAAGCAAATTTTTAATCTTTACTTTTTGCATAATAATTTAGTGCAAATACTGAAGAAATTTACCAGGGAAAGAAGAGAAAAATGAATGAATAATTTATGCCACATTTACGCTATATCTTAAAAAATATTAAAGTATTAAATCTAGCTTTCAAATTTTACAATTAAATAACTATTACATATCTGAAAATGTATAGTCATATCATTTTATTATTCATTCTACTATATATTAAAATCCGTGCGCGTCTGTGTGTTTGTTCGTTTGTTTGTAACCTCATCTTCTTCGGAACTGCTGGGTGCAGAGCTTAGCGGAAGGTATCGTTGGATTCGGGAGGTCCGTGGGAGGCCATTTTGACCATTCGCTTAATTCTCCGACTTTAATTAGCCGAGATATTAATTAAAAACTTATTTTTCCCCTACGTTCTCCCTACATTTGCCCTTTTGTTGACTTTCTTTCACCGTTTTCCCTAATGAGAGGGATTTGGCTACGTGCCAAATTCTGGTTTCTCAAATATCTCTGGAAATTCTTATAAGTCAAATTCGAGACGCATATCGACGGATTGGAAAAAAATCAAGGAATCCGACGATACCATTTTCATATTCGTACGATTTTAATTAACGAAGTTATTAATTAAAAACTGGGCATACGTTAATTACCGCGTTTATTGCTTCCCAGTGGCAACAGCCTCGGGAGTGAAATGTGATCCGAATCACCAAGGCCATTCGTCATTCAAAAAAAGAGAAGGATAAAATAATGTTAATTTAAAATGCGCAAAAAATCGATAACTCGGTAACTAATAGGCCGATTTGCTTCAAATTTTGAAACTT
This sequence comes from Stegodyphus mimosarum, assembly GCA_000611955.2. Classification (NCBI taxonomy): domain Eukaryota; kingdom Metazoa; phylum Arthropoda; class Arachnida; order Araneae; family Eresidae; genus Stegodyphus; species Stegodyphus mimosarum. Next base: position 480,041 of record KK119583.1, read on the forward strand.
AAACCTGCCACACGTTCTAACGAGGTTTCCCGTTAATTCCATAGTGTTTTGATTATTACGAGTCTAATTAGCGGGGTCATTAAAAATGCTCCAGTACATTTTTTTTCGGACAGGTGCAAATGTTTTTTTTTATGGGTTTCGATGGTTCAGAACGACGAAAGCGCATGCGCATAAGGTAAGCGCCCTCGAATCGTCTGCGGAAAAGTATTCCTTTTTTATTTGTTAATTTCTTTTATTCATCGTTGTAGATTTATAAGAGCATTTGAATAGAATTTGGGTAAAAATTGCCGCTTTATTTTTAGAGTTTGTTTTACCAGCAATTTCTTAGTAAGGTTTTGTTATTTAAACATTATTTTGAAGTGTGATTAAAATATAATGTTTTACATTAAATTTAAATAATGACGTCATATCTATTATCTGCAGAATAAAAGTTTTGTTTCCTGCTTTGGCAAGAAAATATTTATTTACAAAATTATAAATTATTTATTACAGATTATTTAAATATATCACAACTTTTTTTTCGGTTGTATATAGAAATGGTTTCATTCATACTGAAAGGTGATTATCGGAGTTTTAATTGGAAAAAACTTTTTTTTTTTTAAAATTCTCTTAACTAATTTTTTCTTATTCAAATGCAGGAAAATTCCGTGTAATTTAGTATTCCTTATAAGGAAGTCATGCTTTGTACATATCAGATTTTTTAGTTCAGTTTAATTTTTTTTCTTTTCAAATGCAAATACAGTTTTCACTCATTGTATGCATTTGTACACACGCGCGCAACTACACTTCGTACAAGGGCCCATAAGCAGTTGAGAGGCTAAATCAATTAACACTGGTAGTTCGGTATACCTTTGTACGCATTTGTGCACACGTACGCGTTTACACTTCGTACAAGGACAATTAGCGGGTGAGCGGCTAAATCCCTTAACACTGGTAGTTGGGAGCAACTTTCGAATCCCGGGGAACGCGTGGGTGTTTTCGTAATTTTCGGCGTGTGTGACGTGCTTGCATTACCTTCTGGATGCATACGTGAATAAAACGGGTGCAGCCCTCTCAGCTGGCGGTTTCTTACACGGCGTGGGTTTTTTCGACATTTTCGAAATGGGGAATGTGTATGCAGTATCTTGTGGATGTATGCGAGAATGCGGATGCATACGCAAATAAAGCGGGCGCAGCCCGCTCAACTGGCATGCTTGCCAGCAGGAAAATCGCTGAACACTGGTAGTTAGGTCGAACTTCCGAATCCCGGCGAACGCGTGGGTGTTTTCGTGATTTCCCGCATTTGCAGTGTATTGGATGCATAAGGGAAATAAGCGGGCGTCCAGGTGAACAAGCGGGCGGGTTTGCAACATACAAAATCTTAAACACTGGTAGTTTTGTCCAACTTTCGAATCCTGGCGAACAAGCGGGCGTCCCGACGAACAAGCGGGCTCAGCCCGCTCAGCTGGCGGGCTTGCCCGCTAGTTTCTATAGTAATATTTGCAAATTGTTCGCTATTACGCAATACATTTTAACAACTTCGCTGAGGTGTGACATTACTTGAGTTTCCGTTATTATAAGAAAATGAATTCTGAAAGAATTTTAAGCATTGTAATTAATAAATACTTTATTAATAACTGATTCAGCTGGAGAATTACCAAATATTTACTGAGAGGCTGTTGAAGATTATAGAGATGTATAGTACAGGGATATGATGCCATAAATATTTCGAATTTATAAACGAGTTAAGGATGCTTACTTATTTCATAATTTACTCTTAAGTCGTGGCCTTTATTTCAACTTCTTATCTTTATTGAATTTTTAAATTAAAATTCAGGGGAAAAATAAATAAATAAAATGAGATTACGAAGAAAAACTATTTGTTGTGGTCTAATGACCTATTGATGTTACAAAATTTTAAAAACCCTTTCTTTGACCTAGCAAAAATAACTAGTCAAAAATATTTAGGTCTTGAAAGATTTACATTCTTACTGAACTTCAGTAAGTACTAAGAATATTAATTTAGAAGTCAAATAACAAAAATCAGAATTATATTTTAAAATTTTCACAGGAGTAGTTTCGATGGTTTTTACCGAACCATCATCCTGGGCTGCAAAAGCGCAAATAAACGAGATAAGATGTAATGATTAGGTAAGATAAGATAAGAAAGCCTGGACAGGAGACAACTACTGACGCCATCTGTTGATGAAACCAGAACTAAAACATAATTTCTTTAAAGGCTGAAGGCAAAGATGGATTGGAATTAGGGTTGTTGACTAGAACAGAAAGATTTTTTTGAATGTGAAATGTATTTTGTGTGTGTTTTCATCTTTGCCTTCAGCCTTTAAAGAAATTATGTTTTAGTTCTGGTTTCATCTGTAGATGGCGCCAGTAGCTTGTCTCCTGTCTATGTTATCTTATCTAATCATTATGTCTTATCTCGTTTATATGCGCTTTTGCAGCTGAGGATGGTGGTTCGATAAAAACCATCCAAACAAGTCCTGTGAAAATTTGAAAATATAACGCTGATTTTTGTTCTTTGACTTCTAAATTAATATTTGTTGGTCGTGTTATTGTATCTTAATTACTCAGAATATGCACAAAAAACTTCAGTAACAAATAATAACTATGTATTATTTTTACATTTGATAATGTTCATATAAATCAAATTTTTAAATAATTCAAGGCACTCTTACTTGCCTTATATTAAAGCATTGGCAATTATCTTACAGAACTAATGGACAACTTAATAGTGTTTTTGAACTCACATATAATGGTAGATGAATTTAAGTACATATAAAGTGACAAAATATTTCGTAATTAACTTAAGTAGATAAAAATTTGTTGTATTTCGAATCACGGGAGATTTTTCGCTCGTACTAGCCTAATTTATATACTTCTGGAATGAATAATGCTGGACCAGAATTAGAAGTTAAGCACCAGAGTTAACTAAATTATACGGGATTAAATAAAGTAAAAAAAATCAAGTAACTGTAAGAACTAATTATTTGCAAACTACTATAGCAATAATTATTATAACTATCTGTAAATAACTATTGCACTATTTGCATTTTCTTTGCCAAATAACTCTTAAAAATAAAAATTAAAGAATAGATTGATAAACTTGTTTAGATGTGTGGTTGTTTAGAAAACCATCATCTGATGAATATCATTTCCGTAACTGTGTGTGAAAACTTCAATATCGATTAAGAGACTGGCAAATTATGCACATAACAAAACAGTCCTAAAATGTTAATTGACGAGGCAGAACGCTCAGCTCGTATCCAGAACTAGCTTCCTATTTCTGCTCTACATCTGGGACTTAGGAAGCGTATTATGTTAACGATCTTTCCAAATTATCGTTAATTAGGAGACGAGATGACGTTCCCTTGGGTAAATGGCTACGTACGTGCTTGGCGAGTTAACTTTAACCGGACGAACCTCCACCCTTGTCTTCATTTTTAGTTTTGCTCTATGCCATAAATTATTGGAACGATGGGTTGTACTTTACGATAATTTCAGAGCAATTTGTATATTTTAGGGAATAATTAGGCACAAATTGTACAAATTGTCTTCCATGGCTTACTTTTTTAATCGAATTCTTCGCTAATTGATTACGGTTATAGATACGCCGCCGCAAAAGGACATTCCAATGAAAGGAATTTGTGTGAAAACTGAAGTACGTCTTCAGTTGTTGGATTCTAAATGAAAAGAGCAAGCTAAAGTGAAATCAGTATGCATAATTGCTTAAGCTGTTCAGTTGATAATTCCTAAATTGATACTGAAGCCTGGATGAAACGAATATACAGAGTTTCTTACATGTTAATTAATTTAAAAAGCAATTTCTAGACATCAGCCATAATACATGAAAGACGATGATTAAAAAGGATCAAGTCAAATGCATTATTTTATTCACTAGATTAATCTTTTTAATTTTAACAAACACAATAACGGAAGGCGCAAACGCATAGAGCAAATGATATTTAAGAACGCATACACACGTGCATATTTTAACACTGATATTATAACATTGCGGGTTAAATTATGTCTGCAGTATACTATTTTGATAAGAGCCTTACTTCTCAATAAGAGTGAATTTATTATTTTGCATGGCATGAGTTTTTAAATGCGCATCTGGAACTCTGCAGCAGGGGGTAAATGGGCTTATTTTGAAAGAGAGAAGTTGTTTCATCCGCTAAAAGGAAACCGGTAACATAAAATAAATGGGATTAATGTTAGCTCAGAGCAACTGACTGCCTGTTGCGTATCATAAATTTTTAATAAATAATTAATAATTACTGCCAATCAAATGGAAACTTTTTAAGTTTCCATGAATGTTTAAAATAACATCAAAGGTTTTTGCCATTTCAATTATTTTCTCTTAAAATGTGAATATATAATTCTAATATGCGTAGAAATATGTCCATTTAATTATTCATTACTATGATGTACCTTTGCGGATAATTCGTTTTGGAAGGAGTCATCTATTGCAACAAATCCTTAGAAATTTTTGCTGATAACCCAATTAGCCCAGAATGAACTATATCATAACTTTTAAAATACCTATGATACTTCTAACTGGCTTCTATGACTACTAAACTTCTACTAAATTTCCAATTGTTAAGCTTTTTCTTAAGGACAAATTAAAAGAAAGTTTTTTTTCAGTAAACATTACATTATCTAGAAATTAAGAGGATAGTTCAAATACAGCATTTAACGCCATACATCATACTTAACTGAATGAAACGTTCTCAGACGTTTAAATATCGGACTGACAAATGCGTATGAGGAAGGGAAAGCCACATCGGCGTGATGCAATCAATGCATTTAGACAGCTTTCATATAAGTCTGGCAACAATATGTTTGCATAGCATGTTTATAATATCTGAAGTAAAAGATAGTTCTTGGTTTACTAAGAGCAGTTTCCGTTTTTTACATCAATAAGCAGCGTAATTTAATAATATTTACTGAGTTCAAATAAAAGATTACCAGTTATTGCTAAAGATGCCTTCTTAACCAATTCTTTTTCTGAAGATATGTGTAATTATGCCTCACTACTGACTCAAGCAGCTAATAAATTCACTAAATTTCAAATATATATTTAAAACGACTCCTTGTTCCTCTTGTACTGCTTAAGATTTCATTATTACTGAGAATGAATTAATAAGAATATTTGCTATATAAAATTATTGTCTCATTCTAAATTTCCACTTCATTTTCAAGTGAAACAATCAAATGAGTCTACATGAATTATGAAACATATGACATAAGAAACACATTTTATCAATTACAGAAATTTTCATAAACGTTTTTATTTGAAAATATTATAACTTAAATATATTTTCATTTATATAATTTACTTACATGAATAACAAATACAATAAATACAATATAATTCATTACATAGGAAATTTATGCTTAATTTGTGCAATGCCATATGAAAGTTAAAGTAATTTTGTTTCTCAAATTTGTAATACATTGTTTTCAGTTTCTCGGTCAATCAACAAAAATTGAATAAATTTGAAAGATACATGAAACATCTTATGTTTTACTTCCATAATTCCCCTTTATTCATCTTTTACGTATTAGAGAGCGCTGAAGATAAATTTGAAATCGCCTGTTTTGCGCCTATTAAAGACTGATTATAGATTTTTCTGTCCTTATCATCAATTTCCCGAGTCACGATTATGTCCATTTATTTCGCCAGAACAGAGACGAAAGATATGGGAGAAAAATCGTTTCAATATTACTTTTAAAAATTGAATTTTGAAAACCAATTCTCATTACCACATTGTATTGCCATCTATAACGAGTTTGTACCCAGAATTTGAGCTCGATAGCTTAAAAAGTCGATGGCAAAGTTTTGACCGTAGCGACAAACGGAAAAAGCGAATTATTAAAAACAGCATAAAAACATTTTACGTTGTAAGATCTTTGTACTTTTAAATTAATTCTAAGGCGACGTCTAATTGGTATTTACGAATCATTTTACACAGTTGGTTTTATAACGTTTAGACATTTTAAGTATGTATGAATATGTATGAAAGACTATTTCCGGATGTAAGTATTTTGAAGTCCTATAAAAGAATATAACATTATCTATCACAAAAATAAATTAATAAAATCGGCTTTGGAAATTAAATGGTGAGAAAAATGTATATAAACTCATAAAATGGATACAATTTAAACAGGATACGCTACATTTCATTGCAAATAATTTAAACACTAATTAATCCTCTTAAGCTCACTCATTTTTGAGTTAAATAAAATTAAATGAAAAATTAATGCAATGAAATTTGTACAGAAGCAGGAAGAATCGTGTGACATAATAACAACATAACTTGGAAAGTTTATTTCCAAGCGGATGATCGGAACAAACAAGTTTTCCTTCTTTCTCCTTCAGGCTGCAACTTATACTATTTTTTAATGTAGAAAATCGCCCAGTTAATATTTTTTAGCATCCTCGTTTTAAAAGAGGGCTAACAGTCTGCTCTTAAATGTTTCATAGTTTCAAAACTTTATATCGGATACATTTCTAGATGGTAAAAGTTTATAATAATGAATGCAAAAATTGTCGAAAAAAGGAGCGATTTTCCAAAGTTCGCCAATATTTCAGAAGTTAAGCTTTCGCACGTATTTATTTAAGAGATAATTTTCCGTTGTATCCGATGGCGCAAATAGTAAGGTTATAATATATTTAGTTTCTTCGTTAAAGGAAGATATGTGCGAAAAATGACTTCAAAATTAGCTTTTAAAAAATCTATCGTGTTTGCGAACATCGCTTCACTGCTCTGCATTGTCATCTACAAGCAATGTGTGCAAACCTTGAACTCGATAACTTATCAGGAAGTAATTTAAAAATCGATGACAAAATCTTTTACCATAACACTATCAGTTAACTAAAGAAACTATTAATTAACACTCTCATTTACTAAGTATCAAACAATATCAGTTAACTATAAGAATATTTTTGTTTATAAAATTTATTCAGACCGATTAATAAAATTCTATTATTTCAATTTCAATTAAAAGGATAATACTGTGGTTTTTATTTGACTCTTGCTTAGATAAATATCAATTCTATCTTTTTATCTGTGTAGAAATAAAAATAATTTGGAGGTTTAGACAAATAAAACTAGTTTCATTGCCTATTTTTTTTAAAAGATGTTTTTTTTTTGTATTTCGTCGTAAGAGGAACAAATTTGACGTAATTTTAACTCTATGTTACTTTTAATATAAAGTACACTAAATGAAAAAATAAATACATTCTTTCTAGTTAAAGACTTTTAACGTACAGAAAACTATGTTACAGAGGACGATCGCAGACATATTTCAATATTCTGTCTAAACTACTTGTCTGTAACTTGAACTACTTGTTTAGACTCATCATTTTCTACCTACATTTTCTTATCGTTTAACAATAAATTTCCCAGTATCTAAAAAGTTAACATTTTTAGGAACACACTGGGTATAAATTTTTGAATTTTTCCATTTACATTTATCCTAAAAACTCCTAATGAAACGTGAAAATATAAGACCTGAAAACTACAATACGGTATACATACACAGTCCAGTCACATTAATGTGACCACCACGTACTTTCCATGTCAGAGTTAAATAACCAATCAAAGAAGGCAGGTGGCAGCACAGTGCAGTTGAGCATATATAAAGGGTGTGTGAGGGCTTCGGAAAACATTTCAATCGTTGACGTAATGCAGAAACGAAGCGATTTATCCGACTTCCAAAAGGGCATGATCATTGGCTTTCGGGCCAAGGGTGGAAGCATTTCCGAAACGGCTGAGTTTGTGAACTGTTCGCGTGCCGCCGTGGTAAAAGTGTATCGTGCATGGCAAAATGGGACTGTCCAAAATCAGCGACGTGGCAAATGTGGTGCACCACGGGCCATAGATGACAGAGGCGAACGACGGTTGCGGAGATGCGTTCGGGCAGATAGACGGGCTACCGTTGAGCAACTGACCACCAAAATGAACCAAGGGGCTACCAAAAGTGTCTCCCAAAGTACTATTCAGCGAACATTGCTGCGTCTGGGCCTCCGAAGCAGACGCCTGGTTCGTGCACCTATGCTGACTGCTGTTCATCGACGGCGAAGGCTAGAATTTGCACGCCAGTACAGCAGCTGGACGTCCACTGAGTGGCGACAGGTTGCGTTTTCGGATGAATCGCGTTTTATGCTCCATCGGACAGATGGACGTTGGCGTATAAGGCGTGAAACCTCTGAAAGGAACCACCCTGCAACCATTGCCGGAACGGTCCAAGCTGGAGGCGGGAGCATTATGGTCTGGGGAATGTTTTCCTGGCATTCTCTAGGTTCACTGATCATTGTGGAAGGCACAATGGATCAATACAAGTACGCATCTGTCCTTGCGGACCATGTTCACCCCTACATGCGCATTGTTTTTCCTCAGGATGATGGCATCTTCCAGCAGGACAATGCGAGGTGCCATACAGCTGCCAGTGTACGTGCGTGGTTCGAAGAGCACCAGGATGAGTTTACCGTCCTCCCCTGGCCAGCAAACTCACCTGACTTAAACCCAATCGAGCATCTGTGGGACCATCTCGATCGAGTTGTTCGCGCCATGGATCCTCAACCGCGTAATCTAGCGCAGCTGGCCACGGCATTAGAGTCGGCATGGCTCAACATCCCAGAGAACACCTTCAGGGACCTATGGGACTCTCTTCCTGCACGTCTCGCAGCAGTCCGCTCTGCGAAAGGTGGTTATTCTGGCTTTTGACAGATGGTCACATTAATGTGACTGGACTGTGTATTTTCTTTCACGTAGGTCTTGAATATAGACTCTTATTTCAAATTTTGCTCAATTATCATTCTACAATTTGGTATAAAAATGTTTTCGAAAAAGTCTTTATTTATTTACTTTACGATTTAACTGAATTATTTATATTTTTTGGCAAGAGAAGTTTATTATTTTCATTTCAAAATATTTAAACAAAGTTGTATTTCTGGGATATAAAAGAACAATTAAACGAATTGTGTTTCTCTTTCATCGCACAATAGCGAAGTATATAGATAAAATGCTACCTTCTTCAGTTTATTATAAGTATGTTGAAATTTTGCAAGTCTTTTACTGCATTTTGTTTCAGATTCTTCAGTGTAATATAAAAAACTAAATGTAAAACCTCTGAATCTCAGTTACCATTTCTCAGTCTCAATTTTCAAAAGGTTACAAATTAGGCGTATTTACAATAATCGATGTAATATACATTGTTCAGAAAAGAGACGTTTTGCGTATATCAACACAACTTGAAGCAAGTTATCATATGCAAGATTTAACACTGTATTTTGAAACGTAAAGAAGCAAAAAATTTCCTGAAATATAGTGTTATTTCGAAATAATACATTTTTGGTTTGCCAGAGCTCTCTCGCAACCGACTAGTTAAAACCCCTATATAGTTGCAATTTCACCTCAATTTCAAGACATATAGGAGAATTCGTAATCTCCTCCCCAGGTGACGTGAATTTGCTCAACAGAAAATTTTACACATGAATTGAATGTTCACTGCAAAAAAAAAAAGGGGGGGGGGAAATGTCTGAAAGCTCTCAGATTTTATATTACGCCCAAAGGGGAGTTTTTTTTATCGTTTTGTGTGTTACCTTTATTTATTAAATATCATGTTCTTCGAACCTAAATAAAATTCAGGTCAAGAGCAATATCGCAAAATAATTTTAAAATGAGCATATCTTTGAATTTCCGATACACAGTCCGCGCGCAGGAGATAAAAAGTTTTTTTTTCTGTATAACGCTGCCATTCCTCGCTTTGAAATCCCTGAGTTTGTTAATCAAAAATTCGTTCAAAGTTTTACACAATATGAAATCGATAATAAATCAAATCTCAAATTTCAAATTTGGGCTTCCAGATGATCATATTCGCAGTAGGATTACATCATTCAAACTTCCATAGCTCTAGGTACCGTCGTTCTATTACAATGTGAGAAACATGCATACATTTATGCACATTCTTCATTATTTAATTTCTTTAAATATAATACAGAGTTGCAGGAGTTGGTGGCAACAGTTTGATAAGTGAATCGACATTTAATATTTCCAACGCAAAACCGCAAAACGAAAACAATAGTCCTTCAGGGACAAAGTCCCTTTGGACTAAAGAAGGGACAGTTCTATATCCGCCGTTCTACTTGGCCGATTGACGAAATTCAAATTACATTTTCCATGTCTCGAAAGCACGACTTAGGATATGTATTATACTTATATATAGCATTGTCCTAATATACGTATTTTTACACAAAATAGGATGTTTTCTGAAACGATATGCTACTGTTTTTTCCATATTTCGATTCTACGGCTCAAATTATGCCAAAATGCCAAGTTTTGTAAAAATCGCACGAGCAATTTTTAAAAAATTAGCTCTCAAAATTTTAGCTCCTCAATGTTAATTCAATATGGTATGTATAATGACATTAATGTCTCGATTTTTATTACACTTACTTGATTCCATCTTTCGCAGTTCGAAATTTAGGTTCACTCCAAATGAAATTTTTATGTGGAATGAACCTAAATTTCGAACGGTGAATCTAAATTTCGAAATATGAAAGGTCGCGGTTCTCCCATTTTTTATGATTTATTTTTAAATACTTTTTATAAATTTTTGCAAAAAAAATTAATTATAATCTGTAAATGTTTTACCATCAACTTAAAGTAGATATATTTCTAAGCATACGTGCAAAAAATTAGAGCTGTTTATTCAAAATTTCCGAAGATATACTTGAATTCATATGTTGGCACGTTTTGAAATTTGGAATATTTGTTGAAAGCGATAATAACATCGAATTTGGTTTACGCATTTTGCTAAAATTATTTGAAAGTAGGAACGATGTGATTTTTTTTTCCGCTCATGATTAATGTAAAAAGGCAGGAACGATGTGACTTTTTCTTCCGCTCCTCCACAATGGAAGAATTAGGAAAATAGGTTGCCATGAATTAAGAAGTTCGCCAAGTAAATTATTCTCGGTGCAAACTGAAAAAAATTCGCCAAGATAAAGTTCTGAATTTCTCCGTAAATTTCGCACCACATTTTACAAAATTTAATATTTAGGCATAATTTGAGTCGTAGACTCGAACTATTGAAAAACATTGGTATGTTATTTCAGAGAAAGACCTATGTTAGAACAATGCTATATATAAATCTAATATATATCCCGAGTCGCGCTTTCGAGACATGAAAAACGCCATTTGAATTTTGTCAATCGGCCCAATAGAACGGGAGATATAAAACTGTCCCATTTTTTTTTTCGCGATGTTCAAATTTTTGCTGTAAAAATGCTCACGTTTTGTCTGCTGTAATTTAATACTCCGTTTCTAAGTGATCCATGTAATGACATGCAGTCAAATTCATATTTAATGGCTCGCTGTCTATAGTAAATAAAATTAGTTGACATTTATGAATAGGGATTAGAATAAAATATACATTAACACAAAAGTTTTATAAAAAATTAAATTGTTTACTAAAAGATATTTTTTCTATGTAAAAGGGTTATGCGGGAATTTAATAGAAAGTTATACCGGAGAATGAAATTCTTCAGAAAGCAATATAATATTAACATATCCGTCTGATATATCGCTCTGATTTTCTAAATGAATCATTAATGTTATGGAAAGTGTTAAATATTATTTGTTCCATTTGGAAAGCGTTAAGCATTATTTGCTTTATTTCATATCTCATTCAGTATTATTTAGACTTTAGGTAAGAAGTAACATTTAGAGATTCTGATTTTTTAGTTCTCCCACCGATTTCAAGACATATGCGAACGACAGTGTACAATTTCCGATGCTGCCAAAGTTGTTCTATTTTGCTCGTGTAAATAAATACAAAAGAAATGAAGTCTGAAAGCGAGTTCCTTTTAACCAGTGTATGAAGGGTGGGTGAAATATTGTTTATTAAGAGTAATAATAAATGTTTTTGGACCATAAGATTTGTCTTTTTTTTTTAACTAAAGTGAAAGATTTCAGTCGTTGTTAAATGACGACAAAACATTTTTTATGCACCTTAAACTGAGAAAACGGAATAAATTCTTTAAATGGAGAAAATTGTTAAAAAATCTGATTCATTAAATCAGAATTCCTGTGCGTAACATATTGGAATAGAAAACAAAAATTATTTACATGAGTAAATATTTCATTGATTTTCTTGTATTATTGTTTTTAAAGAAAAGAATATAGTTTGTTATATTACATAATATGTAATGTAAGAAGACAAAATCTCTGTCAGGTTTTATAAATTCGGTTTTATTTGAATAGTTTTATTTGTGTTTTAACTTGCATTTTAATTTTTTGTCTAGAAAATATAGTTACTTTAGGATTACGGTTAAAAGGCATATAACTATTATTGTACTACACTGTGGATTGAAAAATTGGTAATTGCGTTCTCAGTTTTAGATGTTCAAATTTAAATAAATTTCATTAAAATATCTTTTTTAGAAGATATCATAAATCTATCCTATTTCCCCTATTTTCTTTTCTTTTAAGAATCAGCATTAATATGGGAACAATATGGTGCAATATTGCTTTTACATATTTAAGTAAAGGGTTAAACATAACTAAATACACCTTTTAATTTTCAGCAATGCGAATCAATCTTTATCAGAGGTTATCTCAAAATACATCTGAAAATTATGTGTTGTTCACATGACTATACGTAGATCGAGAAAACTTTCGTCATGCAAGACTTCTTTATTTATATAATTTCTTCGCGAGTCAATTTCTTTGCTTGAAGTAGCATTCGTGATTCGTGGTTCCTTTGTAGAATGCATTACAACTTGAGGGACGTATTTGCTGTAAGCTTCGTGTGCAAGAGATCCAATAAATAAATGCATGAATACGTCTTAAGTAGGCCTTTTTTCTATTAAATATGGGAACAGATCTCCATACGGTGTTAATTTGGGACCATAGCAATATTTTCTTGCGATCTACAATCAATCTCTCTGTTCTGAGGAAATCATTTTTAAATGTTGCGTTTTATACTCAGTATGGGTAATTTCCAAATCACTAAATATCAAATTAACAGCCTCCTGCATTTGCTTAGCCAAAAATTATATCAAATGTTAAACTGAAATCTGTTTACCAAGATAAGATTTCTATTTTTTTAAACATATGATTACAGAGTTTTAAGTTTTAAATTTATTTTCTTTTATATTTTTGAGACTTTATTAGTAAAGGTTTCTGTCACTCAGACTGTAATACGAAATTTTTAGAACGCGATTTTTTTTAAAAAATTATTGATGCAATGATTCAAATGATACGGATGGAGCAATGAAATTTCCTCGATAGGTGCTTTCACTTTACGTTAATAGGTATACTGACTATGAAATATACATGGCATGAAAAATATGGATGTCTTCAATACTTAAGACACATTTATTTTTTTCATTAAAAACGATTGTTTTGTAAGAGGATTTTATCTTATGCATTGAAAGTACACTTTAATATTTTGTTTCTCGAATTTTCTAAAGATAGAGAGCCAATTGGAAATTAATGATTATTGTACACTAAAATAATAGAGTATAATTTGCATAGCCGTATCTGATTCAAGACCATATATTTCTTATTTCAGATATGTTCCTAAACTCAGGCATAAGCCTTTACGCAGTGAGTTCATACGAAACCTTTAGTTCAAAGTTAAGAATGAAATTTTACCGAACGTCTAAAACTCGAGATTATGTCTTTATGTTTCTATTCTTTTTGTTCTAAAATCCTAAACTTCTATTTTCTGACCTTCCAAGGCAGTAAAACGAAATAGTTCGCTTTCTCTTATGAGCACCTTTAGTATGTCCAATCAAAAATGATTTTTAAGCTATGACCATTGGTGTCATGAACTGGGAACAGACCTTCATAACTCTTTCATGTCCTCTCATTCAACTTAATGACAGCCGTTCTAACAGTTGTGAAACAGATAGCTCTGACATTAATTCACAGAGAGAATTCTACAGCAAAGCTGAGTATTTTTTTACAGCTCTAATAGACAGAGTGAACTCAAAATTGTTTTTAGATAGCGGCTAACTCACATATTTTATTCGATCATGGGAATAATTTTTAGAGATTTCAAATATATGCGTACATGGTGGCATTTACGGCTCTAATATAAAGTACTTTACAAGAAATATATATATATATATATATATGTGTAAGAAAAGTAAAGAATATGTAAAAGGTTAAATTAGCAACATAAATTTTTCTTCTCAATTCTAAAAATACTAATTTCTCTATGCACAGTGTCATTTCTAGATTAATCTAAGTCGTATGCCTCTTGCATAATTATGATGATGTAAATGCAACTAAAACTCAAGCAGCCAATAATAATTTTACAGAAGTATTAACTATCCAATCAAAACCCATTGAGAATCAAAACTAACTCAGTCTGAATTAAGATTTCACCCTGAACGTAATGCGCTTGCTGGCTACTCTTCGGCCTAGTTTGTCTGCTGCTTTCTTCTTGCTGCAAAGTTATCAAAAATGTAAACCTCTTGAAATAAGCACAGATAAGATGTCACGTTCTTTGTAGATGCAATGTGTTTACTGAAAATAAAATGAAGCTTCAATCTACCTCGACTGCCAAACTGTTTATTGTGTGGATCGGTATCTAATCTAGGCATTCTACGACATCAATATTCCTGATGGTCAGTTACTTCTCAATTTGTTTTTATTATTTCATATCTAAACATTTATTTAACTTTAAATTGAAATATAAAAGATAAAAAGATATATATACACACATATAAAAAGAATGTAAGTCTGAAACCTAGTGTAAGTCGTAAAAATCATTTGTAGTAGCCTATCAGTTGTTCGAGACATGTTTGGTATTCGTTTTTGCTTCCTTGTGCGAAGTAAAAATAAATTATTCTAATCGCGAAAAATTTCGGGTATCATATTTCAACGAAAAATATCTATTTTGACCTCTATCGAATGCAATTTAACGATACTTTTGAGTAACATTCGTACTTAAGAACAGAATAAAGGACTCTTTTTCCAAAAACAAATTATAAAACTGATTTAAAATGGATCATGAAGAGATTTTTTGTGGCATTTGTGCGTACGTACGTATCTATCTATGTATGTATCTCGCATAACTCAAAATCGAGTAGCCTCAAAACGTTGAAATTTTGTATATGCGACTGCTATAATATTTAGATGTGCACCACCTATTTTGGTTGCAATCAGCCGCACCAAAAGTATATATATAAATTTATGTATATATATATATATATACACTCTGTTACTCGGCTCAGCGAGCTCAGTTTTTTATTTTTATATGTTGGTAAATTGTGGATTTTGTGGTTTAAAATGATTGAATTATGTTGTTCTTATCTTCCCGTTAAGGCCGCCCAGACGGTATAGCGGTTAGGGAAGCCGGCTACAATACCAAAGTGCCTGGGTTCGAATCCCGGAGAAGGCATGGCTGTAATTGTCTGTCCCTTCATAGCAGACAAAGGTAGCCCACCTATCAGGAAACCGCCTGGCCCCAGCCACCACCCCTGTTCTTATTGGTTGCCATTTATGACGTCAGGTTGAAGAGATTTTATTATCTGTTTCGTGTATGTTAGGTGAACTTATACTTTTTTGGTCTTGGTTATGTTTTGTATAAATGTGAATTTGTGGAATGTAACAGAGTATTTGCAATTAAAGCAAGCTTTTCGCGCGCAAAAATGCCTCGGGGAATTCATTTCGTCACTCTATGACATCAGAAGTAGTTTCCAATAAGAGCTTGGGGTGGTCGCTGGGGCCAGGCGCTTGTCCTATCAGGTGCCTCCATAATAAAGGGATCACCACTTCTGGCCTTAGTAGCGGCCAAGTCGAAGTCGGCTGAGGGTCCGCCATTGGAACAAACAAAACAAAAATCTTCCGGTTAAGGTTTTTATGCCTTTAGTAGCAAGCAAGATTTGTAGAATTATCAACAATTTAAGCGCGGCTAATTCTGTTCATTTTTCTCTTGACGAACATATTTGTTTTCATTTGAAACGTAGGAGAATATTGGATTTGTTGCCAATCTAGAGAAACTAAGTTTCGCAACAACAAAGATAACGCCTTCTTTTATTATTGCGAATTAAATCAGGTTTAATCAACTCCGGAATATTTTCGAAGAAATAAGTGTTTCAAGATTTACTTCGTAATTTTTAATATGGATATTTTGAGATTTTATGTATTTTTGAACTGTTGCGAAGTGAGAACTAAAACTAATTGAATAAGAAATACTGCATCGTCTGCGAAAAACTCTTTCTTTCTTTTCCCTTTTTTTTTTTGTTTAATTTATTTTACACATCTTTTCAGATTTATTATGGTATTTTAATAGAAGACATAGCAACGCTTAGTTAATTCTCCAGATGATATACAGAATTTTTCTGCGTTCTTGATGAGATATAAAATGAAGGAGATGTTACGCTGTTAACGGAAGCTAGCGCCGGAGTGTCGCTGCGTTAAACAAATATAGTGAATTTTAAAGCGTGCATTTATTCTATTGTGGTTTATGTGCTATGGATGAAGTAGATTTAATTCAATCCAATAAGTTTAAATCAAATGCAAAATGTGTATAATTTAATATTCCGTGCAAGGAAGGTAACGTCATATATATATATAACTTCAATAATTGGGAAGCAATTGAAAAAATATACTTTCAAAATAAATACACAAACCGATAGATTATGTAGTACGGTTTATATTATATACTTTAACAAGTGAAGGATAAGTTTGCATATCTTTGTGGCCTAACCCATGGACACATCTATAAAAGAACATACCGATTTGAGGCGGATAGTTTAGCAAATATTAGGACTCTGCGCACTTAAGCTTATTAAAGAAAAATTAACATTATACTAATTTTTGCAAATACACTGCGCATCTGTTTAAATAAAATCAACCAATATTAATCCTCTTTTGCTTTGTCTGAAGGCGATAAAATGTGTTGTTCTTACTTACATAACTTGCCTTTTATGCTCAAATTTGGAACTATATTCTTACAGTACACTGGTGTGCAAAAATTAAGGACGAGACGGTTATTTCAATATAACTTTGTACAAAAGCTTTCCAAATCAACACATTTAATACCGTAAGATCCCCAATACGTAAGGACATGAGTAATGTAAGCAACACTTACAAAAAGAGAAATCAGAGGGATAAAAAGAAGCTTTATTGAAAAAGTAGCATGGAGCGCAATGCGACTGAAGGCCGAAACATCCCTGTGATGGGTGTCCAGCAAGAAACATCCGGTCTTTAATAGGGGATATGATCTCCCCTGACTGCTAGGCAGGTTTCACATCATTTGTGCATGCTGGATATGTGGTTGTTAATGAGCGGTTGAGACACTGCTGCTCGTTCCTCTTGCAGCGCCAATCGAAGCTCCGGAATCGTTACCGGTAGTAAGGTACGAGCTGCCAAGCGTCTGCCTAGAAAATCCCCTACATGCTCGATGGGACTGAGATCCGGAGATCGTGCCGGCCAATCCATACGTTGAATATCCTCACTCTCTAAGAGCTGTTCGACAGCTACTGTGCGATGACATGGTGCATTGTCGTCCAAGGAACTGCGGACCCATAGCGCCTCTAAAAAGACGCACATATCGAAGAAGAATCTCGTTATAATAACGGGTCCCGTTGACTGAACCTACGTCGAAGATGTGAAGGTCTGTACGACTACCAAGCATGATGCCTCCCCAAACGAGAACACCGCCACCTCCATACCTGTCCCTTTCAATGATGTTCGAGGGATGATTGCGGCTTCGTTGCTCTCTCCAGATGAGTATGCGATGAGAATCGCTACTCAGACTGAATCTGCTCTCATCTGTAAAGAGTACTCGTCCCCATTCATTGTCTCTCCAATTCCGGTGTTCCCAGCACCACAGAGAACGTCTTCTCCGATGGGCAGGAGTTAGAGGTACACGCCGTACAGGGCGTCGTGCAAACAGACCACCACCGTGCAGTCTTCTGGCCACGGTAAAACGCGATATCGGTCATCCAGTCGCCTGTGCCGTGTGTCTAGTGATTTCTCCCGCTGTCTGCCGCCTGTTTTTTCTGGCCTGTAAGGTAATATACCGGTCATCTGTGAGTGTGGTTCCTCGTGGACGACCACTACTACCCCCCCGGATAGCTGTTCCTGTAGTTTGAAATTGACTCCAAAGTCGTAAAACGATGCTGTGAGCAATTCCGAACTCTGCAGCCACAGTTGTCACACTGCGGCCTTCCTCCAACTTCCCAATGATTCGACCTCGGGTAAAAGTATCCAAATGTCGTCTAACAGATTGATTATTCGCCATTTCTCGCTGAGGCAGCAACTCGGTGTTATTTTAACTGCTATACGGCGTGCAATCTCTGTGCCAGAAATACTGATCTTACACCGACAACATGCTTTATACTTCTCAGACACTCCCCCATTGCGTCTACCTGCATATCTGCGCGTGTGCTGCCGTACATCACCTTACTTAATCTCCTGATTGGTTTTTCTGTCCGCTCTGCCTCTTCGTTCAGCTGATATGCTAATTTTTCGACTTCGTCCTTAATTTTTGCACACCAGTGTATTCAATGTCCTTCTAAAAGTTCTTCTATTTTCCAGCAGCCTTCACAAGTAAAATTTTCGAACTATCAATAACTTAACATATACCGCAGATGTATTTTTAGTCGTGTAAGATCAGAAGTACAGTTAAACGCTAATCAAGCCCCTGTGATCAATCCATTGGCAGGACCAAGAAATAATTTGAACATAAATTCTAACTTTCGCGATTAGAAATGATACATATTTACGCATTAAAAATAAATTCTCTCTAAAGATCTACACATTGAATAGATGTAATCAAAAATTAACAATCAGAATAATGGTACATAACAGTATAATCTAATTACGTTAAACGTTGTAATAAGGCGATAAATTGTGTTAATAATTAAATTAATAAAATTCAAATGTCATACAAGATTGTACGAAAATAACATTAATATAATGTATGAAACTAAGAAATCCAGACCATAGTAATACATACCATAGTAATAATTATTGCAATGTTTTCAATAATGATAAAGGTCGTATTACTATTAAAAATGTTGCTTCTCTCAATGTTCAACAGATAGTTCACATTCAAATATGCAAAGCTATTTCTGTTAAATATCCTCAGGCTATTGCATAGCAATATTACCGAAATACCTATGCCAGTTTTATTTATGTAGCTTTAATTAATATCTAATGATACCAGGATATTATCGCATTTCTTTATTCTTTCTTTTATTCTTTGAAATTGAATTTTCGCAAACGTCCTTACTGATTACAATATTAGAAGCATTAATTAATACTTAAGGAGATTTATCCGTTTTGTGTTCAATGGATATCCATACTTAATCTCTTCAAACACACTTCAGAACTTATGCCATCTTTAACTATAAGGGAAGTGCAAGACGATTCGAGTAGTCTGGGCATCTGATTAGTGCTCGAGTCAGCTACTCCTGAGGAACTTTCGTTGAAGTCCGGGAATTTACGAGCCTCTTTTAATGTGCGCTAATTAGCAAGCAGTATGTCTTCTCTCCAGGGAAAGGATATTCTAATTATATCCGCGTCACCAAAACTTCGGGATTCTCTTACGTTCGAGTTAATTTCTTCCAAATTCTTGCTTCAAGATAATATGCTAACGTATAATTTTCCAATAAAGCGGCTAGCCTGTTGTATCTAATATTTCTAACTATGTTTTAGCAACTTTTATTTTGCAATACATACATATCTAATTCTCTCTCTATGGGGATAGAAAGATAGCAATTACAGATCTATCTATCTATCTATCTATCTATAGTAGTAGTTATAGATATGTAACTCTATCTATCTGTCTATCTATTTATATATATATATGTATATAAAGAAAGAGAGAGAGATAATTAATTACATATGTATGTATTGCAAGACTATATATGGAGATAGTGAGCTTTTCGATCAAAAGAAATTATTTTTAATAGATTATCTTATCTGAGTAATATGTATATATATATATATAGGGGAACCTGATTTATATATATGGGAACGTGGTAACTCTCTTTTATATATAAAACTCAAAAGACAGAATACATTTTCTTAAAAGATTATTAGAACAAAGTTTAAAAACTTATAGAAGAAATGCGCAATTGCTGCAGGTTCGCAAAAAAATGAAAGCGTTTTTAAGAAAAAGGTAAAAGTGGAATTAAATGCATGTTTATAGTTTCTTTCCTATGAAGGTCCTAATTATTATGCATCTCGAATAAAGTCCCACCCTAAGGTAACATTATACAATATACAAACAAGTAAACATTAGACAATATTGAAAGCTTTGCAAAGAAACTATATACTTCTAAACTTCTCGGATACGCTTTATGTACCAAGTTAATTGTGGCCACTAATCCAACGAAAATTTAAAATCTGTCATAATTGGAAGCTTCTAATCTGTCATAATTGGAAGCTTGTATTTTGTGTTTTTAACACCTCTTATAATTGTAATTAATATTCTCAAATCATTACACATACAATTCTATATATATTGTCGCGTAGATGAGGGGATCGTACAAATGAACAGGTAAGTACTCAAGTCTAAAATCAAGACTTTTTTAATTCGAACTAAATGAAGGGCTACTTATATACTACAGCGATGAGCATGCTGGAACATTCCAGACTCGGAATGTTCTGGAAGATAAAGAAAACAGAATAATAACAAGGAACTTTACATAAAAACCGATTAGCAAGCCTCTTGCCTCTAATAGGTTTCGAACTCAAGACATTCGGCTCTCGAGTCCTGCATCTTCTTCACTATGAGGAGCTCAGTGAAAACGAGCAATTTTCGCTACATTTTCTCCTTCTTAGGAAGAAGTAGCGCCCCGCTCTGGTCTGCCTTCTTGTAACAGGTTTTCTGGAAATATTGGGCTTTCTTTCATCGTTTAGTTGTAATTTTGGATCAAGATAGGGCTTCATTCTCAATACGTAAAAGATGTCTTTCGGATTCCGTCGTTTCCTAATTTGTTCTATACTACTTCGTACGTCACGCCAGACAGCTCTCGTGTTATTCGATACGGTCCAAAGTACCGTCTTAGGAGCATTTCGGTAAATCTAACCTTTCGTACAGGAGTGAAGACCCAGACTAAGTCTCCAAGGTTGTAGCTGACAGGTCGATGCCTCTCGTCGTATCGCCGCTTGTCTGTCGTTTCCACTTTACGAATATTGAGTCTTGCAAGCTGTCTAGCTTCTTCAGCTCTAGTGATCAGATGTTGCGCATAACTATCGTCGGAATTTCGATACTGTATGGAGAAATGACGTGGAGAAGAGTCTGGATATCTCTACCATAAATAAGAAAGAATGGCCTGAATCTCGTTGTGTCTTGTTTAGCTGAATTATAAACATAGGTTACAAATGGTAGAACAGTATCCCAATTTTTCTGTTAAACGTCTACGTACATGGACAGCATATCTTCAGTATCTTATTGAAACTTCCAATTAAGGCATTGGTCTAAGTGTGGTATACAGTTGTCAGGAGATGAGATGTCTGCCATTGTTTAATGGCTTCTTCAACAACGGTGGATAGGAAATTGCGTCCTTGGTCACTTATCATCGCTTTGGGAGCACCATGCTTCAGTACAATTTCTTCAACTATGAATTTGGCAATTTCGGTGCCCTAAGCTGTCGGTATTGCCTTTGTGACTGTAACGTAATCTGTACAAAATATAATATACCGGTTCTCGTTTCGAGTAATAGGAAAGCGTCCAAGTAAATCTACTCCAATTTTGGTAAATATTGTGTTACGGAGTTTTATCGGATGAAGCAGTGCTGGTGGAAGTTGCGGCGGCGATTTCCGTCTTTGGCATTCTCGGCAGTGTAGTACATACCGCCGTGTGTTTCCATTTAGCCCTGGCCAACAGTACTTCCTTCTTATTCGGTCGTACGTTTTGGCAAATTCGAGATGACTAGCTGTTGGAGCATCATGAAGACCTTAGAACCTCGTTACGAAGTTGCTTTTGTACTACCAAGAGCCATTGCTGTCCCATAGGATCATAGCTTCTTTTGTACAGTATGCCATTTCTTATTTGATAATTTTGATATGCGTCACCTCTTTTGAGAGTTCTAATAATTGATTTTAATTGTTTGTCCTTCTCCTGCTCTTTTCCGTAATCTACAATCTCTGCGAAGAAAGGGATTTCTTCATTGTTCTCAATTTGTGGTTCTATAATGGGCTTTCTTGATAGTGAATCTGCGTCGGAGTGTTTGCGACCGCTCTTGTAGACGATATTTATGTCTTATTCCTGCAACCTGAGAGCCACCGTGCAAGTCTTCCGAATGGATCCTTAACATTGGCCAACCAACATAAAGAGTGCGGTCCGTGACTACCGTGAAGGATTTTCCGTAAGGATATGGCCTGAATTTATCGCTTGCCCAGATGACAGCAAGGCATTCTTTTCCGGTCGTGGAATAGTTTCTTTCAGCTGCAGTAAGGGACCTTGATGCATAGGCTATTGGCCTTCCTTTGCCATCCTGAATCTGAAGCCATACTGCACCGATGCCATAACCGCTAGCATCAGAATGTATCCTTGTTTCTGCGTCTGGAATAAAATGTTCCAAAACAGAGCCACTGGCCAGCAACCTTTTGAGCGTTGCGGCAGATTCAGTCTGTAAAGCTTTCCAAGAAACTTTTGCATCTTTCTTCTACAAGTCATGCGGAGGCCTTGCGATATCAGCGAAATTTTTAATAAATCGTCGGTAGTAGGAGCACAAGCTCAGAAAACTTCGGACGTTGGCGATATTTTGTGGAACAGGTAACTTTGTTACAGCCTCTACCTTTTGTGGATCGGGATATATCCCAAGTTGATCGACTAAGTGTCCCAGTATTTTTGTCGTAGTGTATAAGTAGTAAGTGTCCCAGTGTATTTTGTCGAATGAACATTTCTTGGAATTTAGCGTCAGTCCTGCTCTTTGGATACATTTAGTATTTCCCTCGAACGCTATTGGTGTTCTTTGAAATTAGATGCGTACACGATTATATCGTCGAGGTAGCAAAGGCATATATTCCATTTGAGGCCTCTTAGTACCGTGTCCATCATCCGTTCGAATGTGGCTGGAGCATTGCATAATCCGAAGGACATGACTTTTAATTCATAGAGACCATCTGGAGTCACAAAAGCTGCCTTTATCATCAAACTCTATTGCCGGTAGCCTGACATCAGATCCATCGTAGAGAAAATTTTTGCACCAGCCAGGCAGTCCAAAGCATCATCAATGCGAGGCAACGGGCAGGCATCCTTTTTGGTTACCTTCTTCAATTTTCTGTAATCGACACAAAAGTGCCATTCGCCGTTTTTCTTCTTCACAAGCACGACTGGAGATGAAAATGGACTGTCTGACGGTTGTTCACGTCTTCTTTTAGCATTCGTTGCACTTCGTCTGCAATCAACGCCTCTCATTGGCTGACACACGGTACGGCCTTTGTTTGACTGGTGCACTGTCACCTGTATGAAACGTGTGCTTCACCACATTGCATCGAGATTTTCTCGCAATACTGTTAAAGTCGAAAATATCGCTAAATTGATCTAGTAGACTCAATAGATAGTCTTTCTCAGCATTGGTCAGATAAGTATCGAAAATTGCTTCTAAGTTTTCTTGAGATAACCTTTTCGACCTATGTTCCTTGGAACCTTCTGGAGTCTGACCACTTAGAGAGCAAGTAGCTTCATATTTTATGATCGTTAAAGAGCCTACATTCATCCCTTTCGGTATCAGTTGGGTTCGTCGAGAACAATTAGTTACCCACACCCATCCCATCCTCTATCAATTCTACAAGAACTTCCCCTTTTCTAATAACTTTATCCTTACCACTTACGTTGACAACTCTCACGGAGAATAAAGGTCTTCTAAAGGTCGACGAGTGCAGAAGCTATGATTTGGTGGACGGATTTTTCCCCTTCATCCTGAATTCCACACAGGATTAAGTCCCCACAGGCAGAGAGCATTTCATTATTTTTAAAATCCAAAGAAAAATTATATTTCCTTAGAAAGTCCATTCCGATTATGCAAGGGCCAGTAATTTCTGTTATATGCGCCATGTGAAAGTAGGCGCTAATCCCAAACGTGATTTTAACTTTCCATCAATTTCGATTTTATCACGGAACAGAGTCTGGAGGGAATGCAGGGAGGCGTCCAGATGAGTTTACAATCCAACTAATGAGATAATCGTTCCAGATGGTGGTAAAATT
Organism: Stegodyphus mimosarum; assembly: GCA_000611955.2. Taxonomy (NCBI): domain Eukaryota; kingdom Metazoa; phylum Arthropoda; class Arachnida; order Araneae; family Eresidae; genus Stegodyphus; species Stegodyphus mimosarum. The sequence goes on from KK119583.1 coordinate 504,236, forward strand.
GTCTCCAGTATCGGTGATCATATGACAACTGTCTCCGTGTTCCCTGATGAAACGTCCATTACTACCTACAATTATTGCAGAAATTCTGTTTTAAAATATTCTACGCAATATCTGGTATCCTCCGCTTCGTGAGATGGGCACTAATTAGTTTCTTGTGTCCTCGCTGGGGAGCTGTTTTATTTTCCGTGCGCGGTGTTCTCTGCACGTCCTTTGTGCGTGGCCTTCATCAACGCAGGTCTGACAGTTCAGGGTCGGTTTCTTGTCACACCCATTCCATCTTAAGGCATAGACATGCCTTTTTAAATTACCTAGACGAAAGGTCACCTGATCTACTGGTTCCTAGACTTGAGTAGCTGGGTAGGTCTGACTGAGCGGCGATCCCTACGAGTTGCTTACTGGTCTACCTTTCCGGGTGTCATTGATGAAGTCTTGTAGGGA